>CM054179.1:143837867-144110367 GCA_028829895.1 Sinotaia quadrata
TCTAATAGCATATCACAATCATTGTACACTATTAACCCCTTCTAATAGCATATCACAATCAATATACTATTAAATCCTTCTAATAGCATATCACAATCAATATATATTCAGTTAATTCATTTAACTAGTATACTATAATTTTCAAGCTGCTTCTCACACTCACAGTACTCTTACTGATGAATGCACAAACATACAAATCATTCACAGATGCATAAATAAATATTGCTAACTATTAACATGCACATGTTATTATGCAATAATATAAGCAATATAGATCAATCAATGCATCAAACATAAACACTATAATTCGCTTGCATGTCTTCCTTTACACAATTAGTGCTACAAATTAGATTCAAAAATCTTTTTATGTCTCACACTAACAACTAATCTAGAGGTATCCCAGAAATATTCAGATCCTGGACGAGCCCCCATATGTTGTTTGCTGCTTGGGGTGACTGGTATTAATGCTGATTAGCTCAAATCTATTTCAGCTGGTGCACTAATCCATCTACGAATGCCGATACAAGCAACAAGATCTTATGGGGCGACGATCTGATCTATTTACTTGACTCGTCAGCCCCCAGCAGAATAATTGCAGAAATTAATAACAATATACAACAATGACACTAACTTACAAGAGACACTACACTACAATTGTGATGCAAATTTACAGTACATCAGCAGCTACATTTAACATTAAATAAGATGCGGAAGAAGTGTGAACAATTAACAATAACACTTTAATTAAAGAAAAGAAGTAATTATAAGGCATAACAATTATCAACACATGTTTTTCTTAAGTCTCTCTTCATTGATCAGATTTGTCCAAATTATCTCTAGTAAACTGTTCAAATTTCATTGTTTCTTTGATCTAGGAAAAAACAAGGAAGACTTTTTGAAGACCTAGGAATACAAGGGCGACAATTCCTTGTTCATTTAACTTAACTGTAACGTTCATTCATTGAAGCTCTGGCCATGCCCAGATTGCGCATGTCAATGTTCTCTCCACAACAATCTTCCAATGAAAGTGCACTTGTACTATTACACCCAAGTACATGCTCACTGAGTCTCTGAAATTATATAATTATTTAAACATACCAATCTCTGACTATCATTTCAATATTACATCAATACAATAAAAATCTATTGACCATTACACATGTGCCTACTAGACAAAGCTAGGAGATTGTCCGTTGTCCGCTATAGCTGGGAGAAAGCTGAAAAGACCCTTTTTGAAGGTAAATAAATGACTGGTGAATGTGAGAAGATTTTATTAGTCATTTATTTACCTTCAAAAAGGGTCTTTTCAGCTTTCTCCCAGCCATAGCGGACAACGGACAATCTCCTAGCTTTGTCTAGTAGGCACATGTGTAATGGTCAATGGCACAGAAAGGTATTTATACCATCACAACACCCACACATCTTTCTTAAAATTAGATAACTTGACCCTGCCTACGCTGCTTTGATTTCCGCCCTGTACCCAGATGTTTCGTTTTATGCCCGTGCAAAGGCCCAACAATCCCCATCCGTCTCTACTCTTCCCGGAAGTTTGCACTTCCGACTAAGGACACATTCACACTGAATACTTTATTTAATTATTTACTTCCAATTTAAATTGTTCAACAAAGATGAAAACTCGTTTCATGACAATATAAAATCCTGCTTATGCATGAAATTATACATGTATACTATGTCTACACATGTCTGTCTAAACTAAATGAAACCTGGTGAACAAAATAAATATTACATATGCGTTGGTATATACACAGTTACTCCCCTTATTCCATTAGTGGTCTTGTGTAGACCGTTAAATAAAATAATATTTTGGGCTCCATGCTTTTCCCGTGATATAAACGCACTTAACTTTTGAAGCAAAAATGTCATTGATGATAATGATTCATGAAAAGATAATGATGTGATAATGAAACTAAGGCCTGAAAGGGAGTTAAGTACGATAACGGGCTGTCTTGATCCTAAACAAATCTACTTTCGCTTTCAATACGTAGGTGGCATGACTTCCCGTGCTATTGCGGCATTTCAATTCTGAAAGTCTCTCCTAAAGTCAGATTGTATGAATTTGTAAACGTTATTATTTAATGTATAAACTTAATTAATCCATTCCAAGTGGAATCATTATTTGCTTTTGCTACTGTATTTTAAAAGTAAATGGAGACTTCCCACAATTAACTTATGACTGAACTGGCTTGGCGTCTTCTTCCAAAAATCAGTTTGTAAATGACACCCATCGGTCTGTTTATTGTCAGTCTCTGGTTTAATATTATGCACAGCGATGTAATTACATTACTGTAACATGTAAATCAGTGTGTCAATTTGAACGTTTGTCAGCAAATGGTGGATAGAAAAGACTCACGCACAAGTAACACGAAATGCCTTTCAAAGATTTGATGGTTGGGTACACTCCTAGCAACAATACAAACATTTAACTGGCAACCACCCTCACCCCCATGCTTCTTTCTCACGAAACACGGTTTTCATAGCTTGACTTGGACATTTTGTATGTACACTTTTAAGATTTTCATACCGCTGGCGGAAATAAAATACCATGCATTTTTACCATGTTCATGGTTCTTATCACCCTTCCATCCCCGAAAAACGTGATGGCCCCACACCCGACAACCCCAAACCCCGCCAGAGTGTCAAGGACTTGCGAGGAGATTGTTCATGTTGTTAAAATGTGTCTGTAGTTATCAGACCGTGACCACAGAAACAGTATTAAAGCCTAACGTTGCATTCGAATGCAGACATTGTATTCCTTACGTGTAAGTTTGTGAACGAAGTCTCAGATACCAGGAAGCAAATTTATTTGCTGTGAATAAGCTAGAACATGCTTTATCTGTCATATTTGAGGTCCACTTTATTCTACTATTCATGGATATGTATTCCACATTTTATAACACTAGATATGTATTCATAACACACTTACATTACTGGCCACATTTTAAAACACTAGATATATATTCATAACACACTTACATTACTGGCCACATTTTAAAACACTAGATATATATTCATAACACACTTACATTACTGGCCACATTTTAAATCACTAGATATGTATTCATAACACACATTACTGGCCAGATCAGGATTATCGGATATTTAGTTCAGTACTGAAAACAATGGCAATAATTTCAGTAGTAGGTGTATGATACCATTTTGAAAGTATTGATTCATTGTTTCCGTAAAGTTCTTTTAATAACAAGCCGCGACACGAGAGATTGCCACTATGAGATAAAGTAGGACTAATATATTTCAAAATAAATTATTTCCCTATTCTATTCTACGGAGAGTCATTACAGTCCTGTCACACACAAATCTATCCAGATACTTAGCTTGGTTTTTGTTATAACTATATACACTATACATGTTTCTCCAGCAATAAACAATGCAAATGATGTTATTCCTTCTCTTAGTTTGAGTCATCACAGAAAAAGCAATAAATATGAGGAAGTGAATTTACTTCATGATTCGTGCTCTAACTTTGAGTCATCACAAATAAAGCAATAAGTATGAGGAAGTGAATTCACTTCAAAATTCCGGAGGTCGTTAAACAACGTGTATACGTCAAAAGGAGACCCCTGTTTATTGCAGTTGACATCTTGATAATAAGACCAACAAAACACTTTTACTGCAATTACCTACAGAACAAACTCTTATTTAAAACCTCACGTGTAGGCGCACAAACACATATATGTAAATTAATAAGCTTACTGTCATCCTGTCCAATAATTAAAGCTCAGTTGGATGATTTCGATTTAGTATATAATAATAAGATTTAGTTAAAATTAAACTTTAAACAGACATAAAAACAGTAGGAGCATTACCTTGTTTAGATTCTGACTTAAAGGATGAAGTGACGCCAACGCCACTTAGTGAATTATTATTTTTTAATTAATCATCCAAATAATATGAATTTTATGTTATTAATAATTGACCAGTAGACATGACTCGTCTTTTTCACTTGGCGAATATTCGGGAGCTGTATATGTTTTCTCTCTTCCACCACATTAAACACAAACATTTAACGTCACACAATATTCCGTAGGCGAAAACCATACTATAGGAGAATGCAAGTCCATCTTAAATCTATTATATTTAATGAGCCCCCTTCCATCCATTTTCTTCTCCAACATACGGTTATCATTATGTGTAAGAAAGTCAATAAATTTAGCATTACATTTATTTATGACCCAGTAAAATATAATCAGGGAACACATGCTAAGTTTCCAGTTGTTTGCATTTCTAACTCCAAGTCTCAGCTTACACTTTCCTGCAATAGTATTTATTAGGCCAACACATGCGTACAGCATAATAAGTACATCATTATAATTTTTTGAGTGATTTCACTAGAACAATGTCAGGTGTTAGCGCACTACATATAAGTATCATAGTTCAAACATTTGTAGCAACAATCGTCTACGTACTATGCAAGTATAACATATCAATGGCAAAAAATCCATTCTCTTTCATCCAGTCACTTAACTCACCATTAAGCTAACGGCCACCTTTCATGAATAAACTTATTGCCTCAACAAATTCAAGTGATCAGATAATATAATTCTCTAAGACAGCTAAACTATTTAATCTCAGCCCATTGGCTGGTCTCGTTGTCGTAAATCATAATCATTGGATAATAATAATTAAATTAAAAAAAAAAACTACTCGCCCAGTTGAACTAGTTTGCATTACATCAGCAATGTCTATATTCTCAACTCGGGTTGTTTACTCCAACTCAGACACTTACAGAAATACCATCATAAGGAGTGCATAAGGTCGGGTTACTTTGACAATTTAACAATTTCTTTAACGATTAAGTTTAGAAATATGGATAGGCAAATTTACTCTGCCACAGGTGGTCATGTACGAATAGGCAAATCCTTACATTAAAATGATAATATTTCATCTTCATCGACGATGTGCATGCTAGTCTCATCACTGCATTCGGAGCACGATGTAAAAATAATTTCCGGTTTCGTATGTCGATACTTCCTGATAATTTTCACAGCTGATACTCTGTTTCAATATTAGTTATAATGAACATGCTTTAATTTTCAAAATAATATGCATACAATATGGATCTTTGATGTAGAAATTATTGTTGGTGGATTTTTTTTTGGTTTATTTAAAGCTAAGGAAATATTGATACAAAGTTCTGTCAGTTATAAAATATATATTTGCGTAAGTATCGGTGTTCATATTATTTGTATAATGGAGCACACATATATATTATACGTGTATAGAGTACGTACCTCCACAACACGTATAATGGAGCACACATATATATTATACGTGTATAGAGTACGTACCTACACAACACGTATTCCATTCTGCTAGAGGATTGCTGTTATATAAAAAAACAGGTGTGCTTTGGTTTTTATTTACAGGAACACAATCGAATGCTTTCTATGAAGTGAGCCTTCCTTACCAAGCTTGGGCATGTTTGTAAGGCTGTGAGGAATGCGAGTCGCCTGTAGGTCGAACACAGACACATTTCTTGCCTAAATGCACAGGTAACGTGCAGTTTGTTTGTCGTATGGGCACATATGAAGAAATAGTGGACTGCACGTCTGCTCCATGGCGGGGACAATCGTGGAGATACTGGCATGAACATCTGCATGTCTACATTCTGCCACAAATACGCTGTGCTTTGAATATATTCACAGGAAACGGACCGACAAACGGTACTATTGCTATCGCATGTTAACATTTTGTGTTTATGTTGTGGAGTAAAGAAACATTACAACCTAGATTTAGATTTATTCTGCTCACACAACTCCGACGAAGAGAGGAGAAACATATTAAGTTTTTATGTATTCTTATAATTCATACATTATAATTCTAAGTTAGTCATATATAAAAATGGATAGATAGATAGACAGGAAGAATGACAAACAGACTGATAGACAGACAGATAGATTGATAGATAGATAGATAGATAGATAGATAGATAGATAGATAGAGAGAGAGATAGATAGAGAGATAGATAGATGGATGGATTGATGGATTGATGGATGGATGTCGAAAGAGAGAGAGAGAGAGAGAGAGAGAGAGAGAGAGAGAGAGAGAGAGAGAGAGAGAGAGGTGTCACTATAAAACTACCAATATTTCCAGTAACTCTTAATTACAATCTCGGATAGAAGTGAAGATGTTAGCGATCACAACGATTACAACGAATGTAATATAGTGATTACAGTTATGATAATTTTGACAGGTATTTACCAATTCAACTTTTTCGATTTTATTAACGGCGATTTATTTGGAATTTACGACATGCCGAGCACTAATCAATACAGTCAAGCAACTCCGACACGAATGAGCACGCTGTGAGGAGACAAAGCAATGCAACAAAAACGAACTCACAAACATGTATAACTAATTTACGCAATCAATAACCATTCTAAGACAAGGAAAAAGACTACACATGGTGAAGCTAAAACCTTGCTTGACATGCGTGACATGTTAATGACACGCCATATTGGACATTCTACTTTTGTGTTTGTAATCGCGCTGACGGCATGAATCAAGCCATGTTATAGATTGAACAATTGCTGTTAAGCGTGTTAAGTAAGACGTTACTGCATTACTAAATTATAGATTCGAAGAATGATCACACACTTTTCTAATGGCGAGAACACTGACTGAATAGTTTTATTTTACACTTTATTAAAATAAAGTTATGCTTGCACTAAAGTACTAACAAAGATTATGTGACATAATTATTTGATAATATCGTATGTTATGTAATATATAATGTATGATGTATGATTATTTATAGATAATGAATAATTATAGTGTGATTCTAATTTATCAAAACTGAGAATCACTTGCTTATGTTATACAATATATCTCTGGTTTTGTTGTCTCTCATGGATGTTGATGACGATGGGGATTTGAATGAATTATAATCAATCAATAATTATATCTATTGGCAGCCTCTAGTGCGTGGATGAGACGTGAAATATTTAACTCAGCAAAATCTAAAATCAGGAGTGAAGATGGAGAATTATTTGTAGTAAAGCAATGTTACAAGTCAGACTGAGATTAGTTCCCCTCATGAATACATTAAAATAATTTAATTTATCAACATTGATTATTGTCCCTTCGGTTAAAGGAGCATAGAAATGTTCATGAAATCAATTCACAATTTCTCACTTTCTACAGAAACCTGCCATGGCGTCCTCTTCCGGTCAGGTCAACAATGACGTCAACATCTCAAGACATTATCAGCGAAACGTGAGAATCTCTCTCTCTCTCTCTCTCTCTCTCTCTCTCTCTCTCTCTCTCTCTCTCTCTCTCTCTCTCTCTCTCTCTCTCTCTCTCTCTCTCTCTCTCTCTCTCTTATATACACAGACAGACACTCTCTAAGTCATGCAGTTAGTTGATGCGAATGTGATTGGGCGACTGGTGTTGGTGTTGTGCCTTTCTCTGGATCTTTATTAATCAGGATTGCTTCCCCTTTTATCATCCAAGCTGGCAAGTTCTATAGTTTGTGTACTCTGTCATACAGGTCTTCAGCAAGTTTACAATGTACGAGGTAAAATGTTTCAATCAGAATATCTATACTTGGTCTAGGTGTAGGGTTTTCAAGGTTGACATCTTTCTTATCTTCTTCATGATACCGATCTCAGAAATTATGATGTTGCATTCTTGATGTGTCTTTATGCTCTACTTTGAGTTCTTTAAATTATCTAACAGAAGTATTATGCATAGCTGGATTGCTCCAAAAGTTTTCCCGACAAGTCTTGGTGTCCCATATGTATTATTATTCACCTTTTTCCACGACGTATGCTGACTGTCGGTTATTAACCAAGGTCTCGGAATCTTATCAATTGCCGATGTCGAATTATAACCAACATATATTTTGATCCTGCATTTGTGAAATATATTCTTCCACATTTCTCAAGACCGATGTTCATGTTAGTGTCCTTACTGCTGATCATCACAATACTTATCATCGAAGTGATGTCACGTTCAGTTTTACTGTCTTACTTCATATCGTCCATGCACTGTAAATGACTGATAAATTGCCTAACTTTAATTTTGATAAAGGTTAAATCTATTTACTTCAATTGCACAATCAAAACAAACAATAGAACTCCTACACATAAATAATAATAATTATTATTATAATATAAATTATGGTAATGCATGTATCCATAAAATATGTGATCAATATTATAAATTTAAAAGGTTAATCAAAAAATTTCAAACAAATAAAAGGGATAGACTGTTTTCCTTTATTATTTACACCTGCTGTCATGTGGCCTATTTCTCTCCTAGTGCACTATATTTTCTTGTCTATCCTTCTCTTCCATGATGGTACTGATGGTTTATTTGTTTGTACCTTAGCTGGCATTGTCCATATTTTTTTATTATTTGTTTTTCATATTAAACTATTAAAATCTGTGATATATTTTGTGGGGATATGGCTTAATAATATGTTTTTCTATTATGAATTGTTCTTATTAGAGCTTGGTTTTTTTGTATCCATCTTGTTCGAGTTCTGTCTACGTGTGACATATTTCTGTCCATGGAACTTGTTCGACCTCCAGCATGCATGCATTATGTGATGCTATGGATTTAATTGTCTTCTCTTTCAGTGCATAGGGTTGTAATATTTGTTTGTTGCTGTTCTACATTTTGTAGTAGTAGTCGTAGTATCATTATTATCAACATTAGCATAACATGTAAATGTTGAAGTATTTATTTTCTTTGCATAGTAAAATATATGCTTGTAATTATATATTTTAGCAAAAGATAAATCCTTGGACAGAGAAAGAATTTACCCTGGATGTAAACAGTATGTAAGTTTTTTCCTTCCTGTTAATTTAAATTGTTCGTTCTTGTGTGCAATGATGCCCAAAGTATATAAATATTTCCATATATCTCGATAACTTAAATTGTTCTTGTGTACAATGATGCCCAAAGTATATAAATATATCCATATATCTCGATAACTTAAATTGTTCTTGTGTACAAAAGATGTCACAGATAATTAATCTCACGATATATCTCAAAAATTAAATAGTTCTTGTCATTCGTTGTTTAATCATGCATATGGAAAGTAATTCTTTGTGATTGTAAATGTCAAAATCTTTCAAAACGTTTATCTTTCTGCTTGGAATTGATAGAGAGAATGTTGCAAAGGCTAATGAAATAAATAATATAGGCTATCTCAAGACTGAGAATAACTAAGGTATATCGAGAAAACATTGTGTTTACTTGCAAAGACCGGATACATTCATAATGTGCTAATAGTCTAATGAATAATAAAATTTTTTAGAAGATCTTCTGTATAAAAAAAAAAATATTTATTTGCTTAATACTCAAAGGTACAGCAGATTTGAAGAAATATCCCAATTTATTGTATGCTCAAAGTAAAAACTTCGTGGACTCACCAACACTCCTATTTTTCAATGTGTTGTTGCAGTTCTGATAACGACAGTGGAAAATTGAAATGTGGGGATAACAATCCTGACACAGTGGTGAGTCCTCGCGTAACAATACATGGATGTTTTATTGTGAATGTTCTAATTTGCCTTTCTATGTAACACTGTGGTGATTCCTCGCGTAGCGAGACATGGATGTTTTATTGTGAATGTTCTAATTTGCCTTTCTATGTAACACAGTGGTGAGTCCTCGCGTAACAATACATGGATGTTTTATTGTGAATGTTCTCATTTGCCTTTCCATGTAACTCAGTCCGTTATTGTCATTTTATTGAACTTGTTCCTGTCGGACCATTCCTTACATGACAGTAACGAGACAAAATAAAGCAATTTTTCATCAGGAGAAATGTTTTTAAGTAGAAATTAGTCTCACTTAATACCATATATTTGTTGTAAATATATGTAGGTCTAATACTATTAGATATTTTATTAAATATTTTACAGCACGTAAATATGCTCAATTCACAATCAGGCACATACAAGTATACACAAACACAAACACGCACGCACGTGTGTGTATACATTTACACATTTTGAATTAATCGGTACCATATTCTTATTTTTCATTAGCATAATCAATATGATTTAAGTGATGGTTTAATACTGTTTTAGTGTTATCTTTATTACTACAGTTATAGTACAGTTAGAGTTTTTACACGTACAGTATTATTTTTAGTATAGATTTAGTGCTACGTTTGTTATAGTAGTGTTAGTAGAGTTGTAGTGTTAGATTTCGTACTTGTACTGCATTAGTTTTAGATTTAGTGCTTGGTTTGTTATAGTAGTGTTAGTAGAGCTGTAGTGTTAGATTTCGTACTTGTACTGCATTCGTTTTAGATTAGTGCTTGGTTTATTATAGCAGTTTTAGTACAGTTGTAGTGTTAGATTTATGAAATTTAGTGTTAGTTTCATTTCACTCAGTGTTCCTTTACTGTCAAAGTGTTTTCTTGCAGTTCATCCGTCTTCCGGAAAACATTTCATCTATTGATCTCCCCAATTTGACGGATGACCTCAAGAATCTCCATGAAAAGAAACCTCTCCACATTTACTTTCTTGACTGTCCAGAGCCAGGGTGAGTTAGGTTAAAATAATCGTGAATGTTCTGTTATTTCAATGATATATGCACACCTTTGTGAAAAGTGAATATTACTTACAGCCGTCAATTAAAAGCAAATATATATTTCGTACACTATTGTCTACGTTGTTGCCCTCGCTGTAAACATTATATTTCTGTAATATGCATTAAGTGGAGCGGGCAACGATACGCGTTGTATTGCTGTACACGTGTTTAGTAGAGCGTGTAGAGATGTTTCCAGTATGTGTCCTCTTTCTTGGACTGTTTTCAGTGAAGTAACTGCAAAATATAAACATAATTTCTTTGTTTTCTTTCTTTCAGGGGACAGTTGTATAAAGATTTGAAGTTAGCTGATTTATTAAAAGAACATCTCTTGGATATGCACAACGCTGCCTGTAAGCATTCTTTTGCATCGGGCTGTGATCGAAACTTGCAAAATGTTGTGCTAGATGGAGCAAAATGTGTCCTGCATTTATATTTTGTTATTATGGGATATTCTATAAACTCTAATATGGAAAATAGGTTTTCTACTTTAAAATGAGCTTATGTCTGTTCACGTACTCTTCAATGAATATTAATTTGCTGCTGATGGTCGCCTCTTAATTGATGGACAATACAAACAAGGAGGTATACCACTTCCATTATCTCATTTAAGTCCCCGAGGAAGGGATTTCGCACATATATTAGGCAGGGACAAAGGACATATACATTGACTACAATTAATGAATTTTACATGAAAAGAAGATGATAATAAATGACACAAGACAGGTGAAAAATAATAAAATATGTATATAAAAAATAAACAATAAAAGAAAGGAAACAATAATCAGTTACTAATTCATTAATTACAATTCATTATCATCTAATCAAAGAAACAGTTTGCCCTTTTAGTGTTCCCTGAAGAATGTTTAACGAGTTTCTGAATTCTCTTCTTAGTTAATTTTCTCTTCTGTATATCAAAAAATATTTTCTCAAGTAAATTCCCTGTTCACTATTTCTAAAATGTTTTCACAATATTTCCAAACATTTTTCACACTCCTGACCAATGCAACTAACACGTTTAACTTAGCCACACTGGCTGAGTCTCAAAATATCATCGGCGTTTTCTATACTTCTAATGTGTCGACTAGGGACAACACCACTGTCTGTCTATGTAGATTTCTTGGTTCTCAAGGAAACGTAGTATGGTGTCCATACAATTTAACACCATACATCAAAAGAATGCAGTATATACTTACACTTACACACTGGGGGTAGAGACTTTTCGAATCTACCATGGATGTAGTGGTTTATAAATTATAAACCAGGATATTCTGCTAGAGACTTTGAGAAGTTGCTTCTTCTCATAACACCTGCCTTTCATGACTGAACCTCTTCCACGTCGAAAATACCTTCTTTTCATCAAGGAAACTGTTATCTCAGCCCATTGGCAGGTTTCATTCTTGTACATCTTAACCATTAGAAAATACATTCTTTTCATCAAGGAAACTGTTATCTCAGCCCATTGGCAGGTTTCATTCTTGTAAATCTTAACCATTGGATAATACAAACTTTTCATCCACCTAAAACCAGTTTATATTACATCAGCAAGTCTAGCGCATTCTCAACCTGAGTTGTTTACTCCAACTCTTGGGTCTTACAAAAATATCATCATAAGCAGTGCCCAAGGTCAGGTAACTTTGACGTTTAACAATTTATATAATAATTAAGTTTAGAAATGTGGATAGGTAAATTTACTCTGCCACAATATATACTCTCTCTCTCGCACACACTTTTAATTCACTCTGTTTTCTGTTTACAATATTTCTCTCTCCTTCTCTCTCTCTCCCTTTCTCTCCCCTTTTCCTCTTTTCTGCGTATACCTCTATTTTACTACTCTGCTTTTAGAAACAAACAAAAGAAACAAAATTTAATGTGCTTCTATTTTAGCAGAATAGCTTTTATTACTTTCCAAGTCAAGTAGTGGGTTTTGGTTCTATTCCTGTCAGGGCGTGTTGTGATAGCGTGGAGTGGTCGAACAACGTGGCCAGGAAGCATAGTACACCACGCCCTGAAAGAACTGTTCAAAGTCTCGTTCAAGCACAATTTCAAATTCTCTACTGTGGCATGCATTTCCTGGAATGACATTCCTGGAAACATTCAGAAAGTCATGACAACATGTGTAAGTAGTCTATAGCGAACGATGAGCGGTTTCCTAGCAACCGTCATTCTGCCAGTGTAAGGAAAACAGTCAATTTTATATCAAAGTCATTGTCCGTGATCTAAAAATGCAAAATATATAAAAGTTTGGATATGAACACAGAAAACATAGGACGCCGGCTATCGGATCTTCTTTAATTTTTAAACTGTAATTATCCGGAAACATAATGTTCTGCCTAGAATAGGCACCGAATTTGCAGAGAGGAGAGCAATAACTAAGTCATAGGAGCAACTCATCTAGCATCTACTCTGTTACCTAAGTGAAGTATCTATTACAGGAGAGTATCATCTGTTTCAAGGTGCAGTAACTATTGTTTATACCAGTTTAAATGTACTTTGATTTACCAATGTAAATAAATTTTGTCCTTACCAGTTTAAATGTACTTTGATTTACCAATGTAAATAAATTTTGTCCATACCAGTTTAAATGTATATTGATTTATCAATGTAAATATATTTTGTATTTACCAGTTCACATGTACTTTGATTTACCAAGTAAATATATATATTGTTCTTACCAATGTAAATATTATTTTTTCCAATTTAAACGCACTGTGATTTAGTTATGTAACTATAGGTTTTTTTGTTTTGTTTTACCAATATAACTGTTTTTGGTTCTCACCAATGTAAATGCTCTTTGTTCTTGCCAATTTAATGCCATTTGTTATTATGAATACAACTGTACTTGATACTTACTAATGTAAATGTACTTGGTACTTGGTTCTTACCAATGAAAATGTACTTGGGTTTTATTAATGTAAAACAATTGTTTCTTATCAATGTACGTACTTGGTTCTTATCAATGGTAAACGTACTTAGTTCTTATCAATGTAAATGTACTTAGTTCTTACCAATGTAAATATACTTGGTTCTTACCAATATAAATGCACTTTGGCAGGGTGAAAAGGACATTCCAACAACTCAGAACTATTATCAAGGTAGCAATCATGTCGAGATCTCTGCGTTTTCTACTCACTGGCTGATGAAGAGTGATAACATCGAAAGTGACCAAGTATATTGCGAAATATTTGAAAAGATAATGAATTCAGCAAAGAATTGTAAGTAAATCAAAGGGATTTATTAAGATTAGAATTGTGGGTTGTTTAAAACGTGTGTACCTATATACGATGGGAATAAAATTACTTCAAGACACAGCTAACGGAGCATCATGGAAAATATAAAACTGTACCTGTGAAAATAAGTTCAGTTTTGCAGAGTGTATAACGACGAATTTATTCCATCTGATTATGAATCAGGTAGATTTATCAACAAAAATATTAGCACACCTTAATTTCGCAAATGACTTCTAATACAAGAAAAAATAATTTTAGAAATAGTTGGTAGTAATTGCGATTACCTAATGTGGAATTAATTATTTATAGAATGTTGGTACATCCTCTTTCAACACCAATCATTATTTTGATTTATTCTACACGTCCAATATATTTCAGCGCGAGAAGTGCCAAGAGTTTGCATTCTGTTCAATGGAGGAGACAATGCACTAATGATGGTGAATGATGCTTTGAGCAACAACATGCCTGTCATCGTTATAGAGGTACAGTAAGCTAAGAAACCGGGTACGTTGTAAAATATATCTATCTCGTTTAGATATTTTTAGAAGTACAGTAAGCTAAGAAACCGGGTACGTTGCTGGTATATCTCTCTTCTCTCTCTTGATTACATTTTATAATACATGATAAACATTCATTAAACTTATTAATCATCAGTCGACATCACAATATAATATGGGTTATTAATAGACTGCTGATGGATACTACTGCAGTGGAGAAAAGAGGTTTACAATGGATGATCTAGCAAACTGGAGGACAGGTAGGTAATGGGCTCTTTAGCGACTGAAAGACAGGTTTGTATTCGATAATCTATCAGAAGGAGGGTGTTGGCACCTCCCTAAATACGTATATCTAGGACGGACAAAAATCGAGGACGTCACTTCCGGTAACTCGTATTGAGCCCCCTGAGAAAACGATTCCTCACAGATAAGACAGACAGACAGACAGACAAGACAAAGACAGACTCAGGACAGACGTTAGACTGACGTGACAATGACACCTATAAAATCATATTAGACAAACTGACAATGAATTTGACACAACACAAATGAAAATTTAACAATAAACTTTATATAACAATAAAAGAAAATAAATGAAGAACAAGAGAAAGAACAATTATTAATATTATCAGTTATCCATTATCTAACGAGTTACAAAATAGATTCTGAATCAGGGAATTACTAGCCTCCCCTAACGAAAGTGATTCTCAATGTCCGTTTTCCTTTTGCTAACTTATCTTCCTTTCCTACACGAATTTCAAGTCTCAATTTCAATCACAATACGCGTATATATGCATATGCACTCAGTGTCAATGTTCGATTACTTACCTTAGAAGCTCCAAACAAGTTGAAAGGTCAGCACTGCATTGAGTTCTCGCAATGCAAAATTTCCCACAACAGCAGGCCCTTGACTGGCTCTGACCCTTTTCACTTCGCTTAAACAATCGTAGTCTGCTCTAGGAACTTCTCATGAAATTCGGGTATTTCTTCCTTGTTCCTCAAACCCAAGAATCAAAGGTAATCTGGTTGGAGTACAATATCCTTCTTTTAGATATACTGCACTCAGGAATTAGTCTTTCTGACTTTAAAATTTCACAATATCTTTCCTTTAAAATTACCAGAGAAGATTTATGGGACTTGCTTCTGTGCATGCCTTAGCAGCGGGATGTTCTAAGCGAAGTGGAGAGAAATAGTTAACCTGGCTATTTAAAGTTTTTCCATTTTTCCATTCATTCTTTGAGATTAACCATTCCCCGGTCTCTAGCTACAAGCGACCCCTTTGATTTCAACTTCCTGTACTCTAACCCATAACTCAGTAGACAATGGAAATGGCACAATGGCTCTCCCATCATACATCAAATCTAACTGTCTAGTTCTGGGTGGTCTATCCTGTTAGTTCTTGAAATTCTATCTCGTTAGTAACTTGGAGTGGAGGTCTTGTAATTCTAACAAATATCGCGTTAGTGTCTTGAAGTGGCTTGGTTAAATGCTTTAAATGTGTTTTCTGTACTATGTTTCCTATACACCTTGAGTATCTAGATTTTATTCTTTTTCATTATTTTAAGTTTTAAATGTTTAATGAAGTGATGCCGGGCTAAGATTTGCTTTTGCCTGACAGAGGGCAGGTTTGTATTCGATAATCTAGCAGACTGAAGGACAGGTTTGTATTCGATAATCTAGCAGACTGAAGGACAGGTTTGTATTCGATAATCTAGCAGACTGAAGGTGACAATGTAATGGATACTCTCTACCAGACGGAAGGAGAGGCTTGTAATGGATATTCTAGAAGACTAAAGGCGAGGTTTATAATGTAACCTAATATATATCTAAAAGGTCATGGCCACAAAGGGGACTTCACTAGAAAATGCTGGCACAGAGACTAAGAGTTATATAATACTTTAACTATAACAAATACTACACTAAATACTCTTTAAAAACAATGCTTCCTTACCACATAATTTACCAGATAAATTATTAATTAAATAAATAACTATATTTCTGTGCTAGGGGAAAGACCATGTTCACACACTTAAATAATGGAATACCTTAAGAAAATAATATAAACTAACATACAGAATTATATAAATACACACTACAACCCACTCTCTATTAGAATACATAAACATCAACTTTAGTTAATAAATGCATAATATGATAAAGGACGATGAAACATGCACACACTAACATTCATTACACATTAACTACACTTCAGGGGCACAATATAGGTCGCGCGACTCCAACTAGCGCTGATCTAGTTTGTCACCAGGCATGAAAACAAGCGCTGTACACACACGCACACACACCCCCTTCCACACTTGTTTCTCACTAATTTTAGAACAGAACATTTGCCTTACGTCACAATAACAACAAAATAAATTTTAGAACAGAACATTTGCCTTACGTCACAATAACAACAAAATAAAATCAAGACACACAAGTAGTAAAATGTGATGTTTGCAACTTTGGCCAGAAAAGTCGTGTTTACCGTTTGAATATTTTTTCTGAATTTATGAATAATAAAGTTATTGGTTTACATATAGTCTAGATTGTTTGTTTAGTGATGTTTATTCTATTGATTCAAACCTGTCCTCTTCATGCAGAAAAGTGGAGGATTGGCTGATAACATTGCAGATATCTACAAAACTTCATATTACTACTGTGAAAGAATGAACGAAAGACTTAGAGTTGGGTAATTTCTTATAGCACTTGCTTATCTCTTATCTCTTATCTCTTAGAGTTGGGTAAGTTCTTATAGCACTTACTTATCTCTTTAATGCATAAGACTATCTTCTAAACTGTATACAAGCAAATATTTTTGTGACCATATCTTCCGAGGCCTCATGCCAAAATCATAAAAGCCTTTATGTTTGTTTCTCTTATTATTATATTAATTCTTCCTCTTTCATTATTTCTTTCTCCATGTTAAGAATTATCATTAAATAAGGCCTGGACACATAGGCATAGAAAGTTAATCGAAACTATTGAAAACAAAGCAAAACGCTCTTTCTTTCTTTCTTTCTTTCTTTCTTTCTTTCTTTCTTTCTTTCTTTCTTTCTTTCTCTTTCTTTCTTTCTTTCTTTCTTTTCTTTCTTTCTTTCTTTCTTTCTTTCTTTCTTTCTTTCTTTCTTTCTTTCTTTCTTTCCTTTCTTTCTTTCCTTCCTTCTTTCTTTCTTTCCTTCCTTCTTTCTTTCTTTCCTTTCTTTCTTTCTTTCTTTCTTTCTTTCTTTCTTTCTTTCTTTCTTTCTTTCTTTCTTTCTTTCTTTCTTTCTTTCTTTCTTTCTTTCCATAGTTTCTTCGTTTATTCCCTTTATTTTTTTCCTTTTAAAATCTGTTTCCTAGATTTCTTTTCGTCCTATCCACCTTTTGTATGACGTTTTAAACGTGTGCTCTGTAACTAGTTAACAGAGGTGTGAACCAGCCATGTGTCTGATAATAGAGTATTTTACTGATTCAGGAAAAAACGCACCACTTTAAGGCAACCCTCCGAAAAGATGAACACTGTAGTTAAGCACCTGGAACAGATCACAATCTTCAACCCGCGCCAAGATTGCCTGAGAAACGTCATTGTTCTGGCTTTGCAGCAGCGTAAGGAGACCGTGAGATGACACAGCACACGCTGATGTTCCATCTCCTCTTTTGCTGACGTCATTTACAGTTTTAGCTTTACGTCTTACAACATTTTGTAATTTTTGCTTTGAGAGCGCACACGCTCCCATGCCATCTCTTTATTTGCTGACGTCATTTGCTGTTTTAGCATTACGTCTTACAACATTTTGTAATTTTGTAGCGTGAAGAGACAAAGTGAAAATAGCATACATAATGAGTTGCAGATGATTTAATTGTCATATCGTATAATGAGATCTTGGCAGCATACAGCACATTGCTTTGTTTACATACTGACGTGACTTAGCATAGAGTTGAAAGGTTGTAATTGATGCCTGCAATATATTAAATATCACCAACTGCATTCTAGTCAATACCTAAAATATATCATTTCAGAGCATTGGTTTAAAATATAGAAATAGCAAGCAAACATATGTTTAAATTAAAGCTATAATTGATGTACATGATAATGAATTAATTTGTAACTTGCACATGAAACTCGTGTTATTTCTGTCTTTACAGTAGTTATACAATCGAATGGTTATAAAATGGCTGAAAAAATAACCTCCTCTGAGGATAATTCATTCGTTTGAAACTGAAAATACGCATTGTTTCATTTGTGCATCATAACATGTAGTGTCTCTCTAGAGGCAGTGAAAACACGTATTATTTCATTTGTGCATCATAACATGTAGTGTCTCTCTAGAGGCAGTGAAAAACATTATTGTGTGATCTGTTTTAATGGATAGGTGTGTGAATTTACAGACAAAGAATTGCAGATTGAGAGAGAAGTGGAGAAGATCGCATATGACGCCAGCAGCTCAAACATCTGTGAGAAAGAGCTAGAGGAGGGAGATTACTCACACGCACTGGATACTTTTAAAAACGCTATGCATAAACTTGGTCACTTAGGTAAACACACACACACACACACACACACACACACACACACACACACACACACACGCACACACACACACACACACACATACACACACACACACACACACACACACACACACACACACACACACACACACACACACACACCCCATTCATCACATTTTACACCAACCTTTATTTTCGACATCACTCGCAATTTAAAAATGTAAATAAATCATAACAAGAAAGACACTCAATTACATTTCACAACATTTGAACTCTATTTAAATGTGAATTGGGGGGTGAAATAAATGATATCGATAATTTGTGTTTATGTATAATTATTTGACATTGGTCAACATATTACATTTCAAATTTTCTGTATTTTCCCGGAAAGATAAAAGTTCAATAGATAGATAAATAGATAGATAGATAGATATAGATAAATAGATAGATAGATAGATAGATAGATAGATAGATAGATAGATAGATAGATAGATAGATAGATAGATTTCATCGTATTACTGTGTTCACATTAAATCACGGTTTTTAAATGCTTTATTAAAGAAGCACGTTTATTGCCTAATGATTTATATGATTACTAATACCAACATTTATATAGACTGGCGTTATTATGTTACAGTCTTAAAATCTAATTCCCATACATGCTCATTTAGTTTCAAATGAAGTGTGCAAGTCTACAATAAGACAGTTGATTGTTATTAACAAACTGAAGTGTGCAAGTCTACAATAAGACAGTTGTTATTAACAAACTGAAGTGTGCAAGTCTACAATAAGATCATTCTTATTAACAAACGGATAGTTTAATAATTCTTGTACCTAATACAATTTAGAATGGACAAGTTGATCTGCCATGATATATTGTCATTAATATACCGTTCACAACTGAGTCACATCTGCTGACTGAAATGATTCAGTATAGTACGGTATTGTTGCAATTAAACGTCCTTGTTGTAGTGACGAAAAATGCATTTATGAATTTCTTGTAAAGAATCGTCTGTGGTGATTTCAAAGATTTTGTCAGAAATGCATGCATAATTTAATTTTTAAAAAAAAATGCTCACACAATTGCGGAAGATTTCAACCAAGCGGTAAAAATACGTCACGTTCGCTGAGAAATCGTAAGAGTATGCAGTGTGACGTCAGCTCTATCTAGTCCGTGACATGCTTTCTATCATCTTTTACCAATTAAAAGAATTACAATTTTCCATGTACCGTGATAGGCTAATGATACCAACATCACAATGATTACAAGATTATAATTACATAGCATTACACTGCACACTGTCAAGCAACTAAAGTAATTAAAAAATAATCATGTAGCAACACCTTGTGATAATTACAAATTTAAAATTTCTGTCTAAGGTACCGAAACACAACATATTCACATGGTGTTCTTCATTCACATGATGCTACAAGACAGGACAGACATTGTCAAGAAGTTTCTCGCAGACCTGGAAGATAACTCTTTCTGGGATCATTTTGATGCTAAAACCCTGAACGTCTTGTATAAAAGGGTAAATATAACATTTCCAACACACGCACGCACGCACACACACACACACACACACACACACACACACACACACATACACACACACACACACACACACACACACACACACACACACACAAAAACCCATACAATATTTAAATATACACACATAACTGCATGTTCATATCTTAATACACATGAATACACGTATGCATATGTGAATGTACATACAGACATGCACAGAAACATGCGTACGATTTGACCATACACCACGCACAATATGCATATACACGTGCACAAACAATCCCATGCGTTCATACACACGCCTACAAGCATGATCACAAATTATGTATGCAACAGATACAGATTAAAAAAATACAATTAAATTAAAAGCGACTTATGTATTTCAAGGCAGGCACACACACACACACACACACACACACACACACACGTCTTTCCTAATTGGGAATTTTCAATGATTATTATAAAAATGGGGTATATTCCACACAGACAGTAAATCGTGAATACATCAGCTAACATGTTTCTAGTAAGGCGTGTGTCAGTTTTCGTTTTCATTTTATTAAGTTGTATTTGCTACATTGATATATTTTTTGTTTCGTCTTTCTCTTTGCTTACGTCGATTCAGAACAAAATAGGAGATAAATATGCTGAAATTTCAAACCGCATTCAAGTGTTTGAGATTTTGGAGGACACAGTCTTCAAGTTAATTCTTTGTGCTGGCAAGGGATGTCCATACTGCAGCCTCCCTCGCACAATATCAGGTATTTGTTTCAATTTTCAATTTTCAATAAACTATTTCAATTTGTTCGATTTGTTAAACAAGCCATTTCAAGTGTTCACAACTATTTCAATTTGTTAAATATTCCACTTCAAGTGAAGCATTGATCATGTCTTTCAATCGTGTTGATTTCACACACACACACACACACACACACACACACACACACACACACACACACACACACACACACACACACACACACACATACACACACACACACACACACACACACACACACACACACACACACACACACACCACTTAAGTGACACAAAGATAAACAATACTTTATTTGGTCACATGTGTATATACTATTATAACCGAATATATCCGCTAATACGCAGTAAAATAATGGCTCTAAATAGAGATTTTCTTTTAGACTTTAACTATGGATTTGATGGTGACAAGATGAGAACCTGCTTGCATCCAATCCAAGAACTCTTCCTATGGGCGCTCATTCTCCGGCGTTGTGACATGGCTTTGGTTTTGTGGGAACATTGTCATGTAGGTACAATTATGCCTAACCATAGTATTCATACTTACGTATTTACTCTTTGTAGGAACATTGTCATGTAGGTACAATTATACCTAACCATAGTATTCATACTTACGTATTTACTCTTTGTAGGAACATTGCCATGTAGGTACAATTATGCCTAACCATAGTATTCATACTTACGTATTTACTATTTGTAGGAACATTGTCATGTAGGTACAATTATGCCTAACCATAGTATTCATACTTACGTATTGACTCTTTGTAGGAACATTGCCATGTAGGTACAATTATGCCTAACCATAGTATTCATACTTACGTATTGACTCTTTGTAGGAACATTGTCACGTAAAAACAATTGTGCCTAACCACGTATTCATACAAATGTATATACTTTTGTAGGAATATTGTCATGTGTGTATATTTAATGTATAATGTGTGTATATTTATTTATACTTTGTAGGAACATTTCTTGTAAGTATAAATTATGTATTCATATGTGTACGAGTATTTACTCTTGTCACGTGGGGCATACATATATGAGACTGCATCCCACCTAACCAGAACAAAATGCAAGATTTACTATACTGAGCTCCATTATGATTGACAAATCTTGTAGACATGCAGACGTTAATTGTATGACACAAGCATGTAGCCATGCAGACTGTAACTGTGTGAACAAGCATGTAGCCATGCAGACGTTAACTGTGTGAACAAGCATGTAGCCATGCAGACGTTAACTGTATGAACAATCATGTAACCATGCAGATATTAACTGTATGAACAATCATGTAGACATGCATATATTAACTGTATGAACAATTATGTAGACATGTAGCTATTAAATGTATGAACAATCGTGTAGACATGCAGATATTAACTGTATGAACAGTCATATAGTCATGCAAATATTAACTGCATGGCGCGATTGACCAACAGACGGTTATTATTAGAAATTATTGGAAAATAACTTTTAGGCAAATAATTTTCCTAGCAACCAGTGTGAAACTTCACATTTCACATTGGAATATTTATATATGATATGGACAAAACTTCGCAAAGTGGCAGACACAGATTTTTATATTATAAATAATTATTTATTTTGTTGTTTACAATCGAAGTTGACACGAATTATTCTAAACTATTGTTTTATTTAAGAAATGCTGTTTATAAGATCAAAATAATAAAAGTTATTCACACTGGTAAGATTTCCACACACACACATACACACGCACGCACGAACATGGAGAGAAAGGGAAATGTACACACAAACTGAAGTATCTAGATGAAGCTGAATATGTTAATCTCCCAAAAAGTAATTTGTAGTGTTCAGATTGACATTATATTTGACATCACAAAAATCAGAAATAATTCTCAGATTTTCGCTGAATGAAATTGTCATTTATAGAGAGTATGATTGAGAATATAGATATGGTACCTAACGAGAATATAGATATGGTACCTAACGTTTCCTAAGAAAAAAACTTTTACATGTACATTTTAAAAATATTAGCTCATATCACCACTAAAACTAAAAATGAAACCTAACAAAAGAAATAAATTTAAATAAATTATGCACGCTTTAAAAATGCAGTAGTTAATTATTGTTTGTCTTAATATTCAGATTCTAATAAAAATAATACTCATAATATTTTTATTTTGTTTAGGTTTCAATATTATTTTCAACAGTGATTTTAATTATTTATACAAGAGTTGTTTATTTTATAAAATCCATTGAAATATAGAACATAGATGATTAAATTCTACGAAAGCAAAACTAACCAGGATTGTCTTTACTATTAGGAATTCAAGCATTGTCAGTTTCAAGAAATGGGATAACTAATTATTTGTATTAAGTGGAGTAATTTTGATTTTATTAGTTTTCAAAATGTTCTTTATAAAACTTAGTACTGTGTCGATAGTAATTTGTGTCCAAAAGCCTCTACATTTGTTTTTAATATCGTCTGAAGTACACGCAAGCATGACTTTAATTTGAGTATAATTACAAATTAAATCTGCCAGTCGCCTATTTCCGCACTGCTCCTAATTATCCCTTGTTAACAACAATTTCTTATCCCGTTAGTTTCAATTAATTCTTCTAGTGGTGAGATTTTTTCTTCTGGCTTCATCGTTTTCACAAGTACAAATATAATTTTCTAAACTAGACCCATGTCTACTATCGTTTCTAATAAATCTTCACCATCGCTGCCGTCTTCAGTTTCGTTAACATCGTGGTTAAGAAATTTTTTTTTTCAATTAGATGATGCTTCAATATTTTTTGGGCAATAGATTCAATTAAAATATTGCTATTGTGCATTAGTATATGTCCACTTTTGCCAAAGCGTGTTCGACTTCTTGGACGTTTGACTTACTTCCCTTTAAGAGTTATTAATAACTGTTCTAAATCTGGCATTGTGATTGGCAGAAGGAAAGAATTGTTTACGTCATTTAAAGGAATGTTTTGTTGCCCCGACCAAGCTTGAACTTCTTCAGTCACTCAGAAAGAAACGTCACTCTGTACCGATTCTTATATATATATATACTTTGAATTTAAAAAGACGAAACAAAGGTTAAAGGTCAGGATCAAAGTTAATAAGTCCTTTCAAGGGTGTAAACATCGATTTGAGCACCAAGGGACATTTTATGGCAAACTAAAAGAGGCATACGAATAAAATTAATCCATTACATAATATGAATTCATTCATATCTTTGATCCTACTATATTCGTTAGATTAAAGATTCTAGAATACATTAGATTAGACTGAGGATTCTAAAAAAATATAGATTAGATTAAGAATTCTAAAAATTTCTCACCACCACAAAACCCCCCAAATAAAATTTTAAAAAACTTAAAATAGTTTGTTTGTTTTTTCACTTTTCCTTTGGGAGCGAGTCACAAGTTACTAAACAATAAAATAAATTATACTAATGCATGTACTTATTCTTGCCATGATCATGTGATTTGTTGCAGTTCTGTTATGTTAAACCCATGACGTATACTTGTAAACAAAGTTCTTCATAACGACACCTATACTGTTAGAGCATTGTCAAGAATTCAAATATTGTCAGATATTTAACGGACGTTGTTGTATTTGACGGAATTTGCGAACGTGGCAATCCTATAACAGTATCTGTGTTGGTATGAACAATTCTGTTGCTAAGATGGTCCTTCACACTAAATACGTTTTACAGCAAATCACCAAAAACTATACAATTTCTTATGACAGCGTAAGTAACAACAGAACACTTGAAGCAAGTGTACAACCCGATCATTCAAATATTGACATGATTTTCATTCTGCAGGATAAGATTGCCTCTGCACTTTTTGCAAAAGCAGTGTTTGAAGCTCTTGGTGCCAAATGCAAAGACAAGCATGATGCCCAGATTGCGCAAGAAAATGCTGTGTAAGCAATTTAAAATATTTATTGACCATAGTGATGAGAGTGGGTGATTAGTTAAAATATATCGATTATGCGATTGTACAGGATGGAATTCTTTGCAATTAGTTATCTCCCATGCACTTTTGTCTGAATGCCGGCAAATTTTTTGCCTGAAGTTCTAGAAGTGTGCAATGTTGTTTCTCCATTACAGTCCTGTTTTAAATATCAAACGTTTGTCGTCTGGGTTGTGCTTTAATCACATTCAGTGCCTTTAATAAGGGTGGGTGGGGGAAATTTACATGAATTCTTCATTTACAATTCTTTACAATGATGAAAATAATCAAAACTGCTTATCAATGACATGTATTAAATTCTAACAAATATTTGTAAAGGAAGTCAAAAGTAGATCTATATTTCAGACGATTTCAGCAGCTGGCCGAGAAGACACTTAACGGTTGTAACGACCTGGACTGGCGTCTAAGCGAAGGTCTCTTGACCAAGCCGTGTCCTTGGTGGGGAAATATGTCTGTCCTCCAACTCGCCATCGAGACGGGCAACAAAGACTTCCTGGCACTCAAAGTATGCAAGGCCAAACTCAGAGATATTTGGAAAGCAAAAAACACAAATGCGTTATGGCAGGTACGCGTTCTGTTACTATTATTGATTTTTATTAACATATTTGATCTTCATATTAAAGACATATGCATTACAAATCGACATGAGACCTCCCAAATGCTTAAAGTGATTTGAAAGAAAAAAAATAAGAATGCCCAGTCGCGCACAAACAAGCAGGAAAATAGATTAGAAGGAAAGAAATAGACTGACGGATGGTTAATCTTTCTACAGCGCTTTGCACAGCGTACAAAAGGTATATTAATCTGACCTAAACAATAACCAACAAGAAAATCATTAATATTCAAGAACCATTCACAATCACAGTGCATGTTCTTAACGATTTGCCATGTTACATAATTTTACAAGTGAGCTAACGTAGATATTTCTGGCACTATTATATTAAACTAGATTGTCCAAATCTGAGTAATAACTATTTGGACACCTTACATTTCTAAAATCAAAGCAATCTAGACTTTATCACATGGCTCGGGGATTGTCCACTATACTAATACTATTTCCCCCAATAGCTGTTGTATTGGACACTAGAGTTCAGTCACATGAAAGTACTGATCACTGTACCCTGAGGAGTGCAAAGTACTTTTATGAACTTTAGTATTATTTGACGAGTGAACACTAGCCATAAGTAGTGCAATGTACTGATATGCAGTGTGGTATTATTTGACGAGTGAACACTAGCCATAAGTGGTGCAATGTACTGATATGCAGTGTGGTATTATTTGACGAGTGAACACTAGCCATAAGTAGTGCAATGTACTGATGTGCAGTGTGGTATTATTTGACGAGTGAACACTGACCATAATGGGTGCAACGTGCTGATATGCAGTTTGGTGTTATTTGGAGAGTGACCAATAGCCTTAAAGGTTGCAATGTATTAATATGCAGTTTGGTATTAAGTACCTAATGTATATTATATCTAAACACATGCAAGTAGAAGTATAATACACTGACATGTTGTTTTATGTTCTGCATCATGTTTATAGGACCGAATACAGGCAAGCTAAACTGTAATACACTGACGTGTTGTTTTATGTTCTGCATCCTGTTTATAGGACCGAATACAGGCAAGCAAAACTGTAATACACTGACGTGCTGTTTTTGTATTGAGTATTACGTTTATAGTCACTGCATACCGACAACTCGGTTGGACATTTGATTTTCACCACGGGAGGGGGGGAGGGGCAGCAGGGGGGAGTATGAATCGACTAAGTGATATTATGTTCGTACAAATTAAGCAAGGGACAGTTTCGTCCCCGCCCCCCCCCCCCCTCTGTGACTACTAATACGGTGTTGTTATATTATGTAAAATGACTACATTGATTGTTATGTATTATGTGTCTAATGACTACATTATTTGTTATGTATTATGTGTCTAATGACTACATTATTTGTTATGTATTATGTATCTAATGACTACATTGATTGTTATGTATTATGTGTCTAATGACTACATTGATTGTTATGTATTATGTGTCTAATGACTACATTGATTGTTATGTATTATGTGTCTAATGACTACATTGATTGTTATGTATTATGTGTCTAATGACTACATTGATTGTTATGTATTAGGTGTCTAATGACTACATTGATTGTTATGTATTATGTGTCTAATGACTACATTGATTGTTATGTATTGTGTGTCTAATTACTACATTGATTGTTATGTATTATGTGTCTAATAACTACATTGATTGTTATGTATTATGTGTCTAATGACTACAGCTATACGTGCTCAGCTGGTAGTTCTCTGTTGGTCCTTTGCTGGCGGCCTAAGGAATGGCGCCTTTAGCGACAATGTATTTCACAATCAGTTCAAACTGATACACAATTCAGCTTACTGAGAATTATCACTAATAAGACAAAAATGAAAGAAATTATCATGAAAGATCATATAAGGTCTTTCCATGAACAAAATTTTCCACTATATGTAAGGTTTCTTATATTAACAAAGTACAGATTCCTTTCCCCAAGTCATCTCCAAACTATCTTAATCTAAATGCATTGTGTTTCGTGTAATACACATTTCTATTAAAATTCACAGCCATATGGCCCTCCTGCAATATACAAATATATCATTACTCGCAACTATAATTCTCTCATGTTATACTCAATTAAAAATACCACAATTCACAAACATACTTCTGTCATATAATACACAATTATACTATCATTCACAAATATAATTCTCTCATGTAATACTCAATTAAAATATCACAACTCACAATCATACGTCTCTCATATATATATATGGTCATTTTTCATGAATTTTAACACTATTTGATTTTTCCTCATCTGAGTAAGCTTAATATTCATTTATCAGAACGTGTTGTAACTGTTTATCTCGCATACATTGCTAATTCGCGTTGCTATTTTTTAATTCATGACAGTTTTCATTGATTAACAAACGCCACTATCTCCTATCAGTGGTAATCACTTCTAACTTTAAATTAATTTGCATATTCAGCGAAACCAACTACTACTACTACTACTACTACTTCAACTACTATTACTTCTACTATTACCAGAAAATGTTTATTAATGAACCACTAATGGAAGACGTTATATGACATTACTTTTAAACAGACCTGCTAATTTCTGTCTGCAGGATTTGACCCATTTGGACTGGAACCCCAGGTATGAAAGTCTCTGATTGAATTATCGTTTTTAGTGCGCTTTATCCAATGAGACACATTTCATTAAAACCCTTATTGACAATATACCCATTTATATACTTACATTTGTTTCTCTGTGCTCATGTATTCTATCCAACGAGACACACTTCACTAAAACCTATATTGACGATATACCTTTCTATTATTTGTTTCTCTGTGCACGTTTTCACTCAGGTAAATGATTTTACAAAACCAGCTGTCACTGCCTTTGCTCATCTTTTTTGAGAAAAGCAGTCACAGATTTCACACAAACTGTGCTGAAATCCATTTGATAATATTATTTTACAACATAGTAGCCGAAGTCTATACGAAAGAAAATCTTCAAAGGAAACCACCATAAAATATTATTTTCAATTAATGAAGTTGCTATAAATCTTTGAATATTTTCATGGCTTTATTTTCAAAAATAAAATACTATGGAACAAGTCTTCCTCTACACCTTACTCTTTGCCTGAATACTGCACTTATCACTATCTCCTTTTAATTGTGCTATTTTTAGTATTCGCAACATTTACTTTGCATCATTTGCAATTTATCGTCTTGCAAATAAGTCATCGAAAAGTTGATTTGTATATAAAACAATAAATAGACCATGCTACCTAATACAAATCAATAAAGAGGTGTTCTGTGAGTATGATAATGAGCTAGAGTAAAGTAATGCCTCTAGGCAATGATTTCTGTCTTTCATTAGTCATTATGTATCTACTTATGGGATTTCACCACAATGAATATTAAAACAACTCCGCAAGATGCGTTTATGAGTTGAAAATTCAGTTGCAGTATATTGAGTGATTTTAACGTCCATGGAATGTTTCAATTAAAAAGAATATATATATATATTTATACTTACTAAGAGACATTGTAAGGTAATGATTTCACCCTTTTCTGAATATTTTATCAGGTTGTACCAGTTAGTCGACATGGCTCCTAAACCAAAACGGTTCGGCTGTTTGTCACCCGTGGCTCGGTTTGCTTGGACAGTGGTGGGTTTTGCACAACTTAGAAATTTTCACATGTGTGTATGTACGCGCGTCTGCACAACATACATACATAAATTTATGGCATGTCTGCCATATAATTTAAATTAGATCAGTTTATTGTTGTGTGTTCTTTCACTAACTGGTTTGGAAGAGTTTACTGTGCTTTATGTTTTTGTACTTAGCACTCAGCACTTAGGAAAGCACTCCGCACTTAGAACGTCGTAGTTAAGATATCACTCTGTACTTAGGAAAACACTCCGCACTTTTGTAGTTAAGGTAGCACTCTGCATTTAGGATAACACTCTGTACTTAGAATAACATTGTACACGTATTAGAATAGCACCGTGTACTTAGGAAAACAATCTGCACGTTTGTAGTTAAGGTAGTACTCTGTATTTAGGATAACACTCTGTACTTAGAGATAAAACTCTGCACTCAGAATAACACACTGCTAGTACTTAAATAAGAATAGACCTTAAAACTTTAGAATAGCACTCTGTAATTATATAAGCATAACACTATGTACTTAAGCAAGAATATAATTTTGCTTGTACTTATATAAGAAGAGCCCTAAATACTTATATAAAAATAGCAATATGTTTGTAATTATGTAAGAATATCACTATGTAATTATATAGGAAATACACCCTGTACTTGTATAAGAATAACACTGTACTTCTATAAGAATATCATTCTGCTTAAACTTATGTAAGAATAGCAATCTGTACTTACATACGAATAGCACTCTGTTTTTACTTATATAAGAATAGAACCTACTTTGTATTTAGAATAACACTGTGTATTGAGAATAGCACTGTGTATTGAGAATAGCACTGTGTAGTGAAAATAGCACTTTGTACTTAGAATAACACTGTGTAGTGAGCTTTGCACAACTTCATTGGCAAGAGTACGTAACCTTGTTTAGCATTTAGAAATGCTAATAACTTCTGACTACAACAAACAAACCAAAACCTTGTCATACAGACAGTCTTGCTAAAAGAATAAAATATGACAAAATCTATTTTGTATAATAATAAGATTCACACTGATTAAATAATGCACACGTGTTAGTCACTCTGATTTCTATAACCACCACCACCATCGCCGCTGCCGTCATTATAATAATAATCATACTACTACTACTACTACCGCCACCACCTATAATAATAATATTCACTTTTACTACTTATAGGAATTGTAGTGATTTTGATTATTTAGAAAAGTGCTGTTTGCTCAAAAATTGATGAACTGCACAACGTCTTCGTCTACACAATTTAAACTTTCAAGTAACGGCAATGTAAGTAAACACATAATAATCCACATGCTAACTCAGAATATATAGTGAATAAATGTATTTGCGAATAAACGCACATAAAACACATAAAAAAGACTTTAAAATAATTATACACTTTGAATAATGAGACAGAAGAGCGCAACAACGCATGCTAATTATAAAAAACAACTGTTTTTAAAGAATTCTTAAGGAAACCATGATTCTTATTTCTATCAATGCAAAATCCCCGTGTTCGTTTGACATACGTTTATTTATGAATGTTCACATTATGAATTTGATGGTGAGTGCAATGTTCTATCATAAGTCCATGTCTGAGATCATACTCGCATGTTGGAATGGAACCAGGCAGTGAAGCATTATAAAGAAAATGGATCATGTTTTGTATTCTGCTGTGGTGGTGTGGTTCGAATGACTAATAGTTCTTAGAATTCTGTGGATAATTCTAGTCACAATGATTTCTGTCTTTTGAAATTTCTTCACCTCTCACAATGTGAGAAAAGAGACTTACAACAAGCCCTTTCGAGAAAGTACCAATGAACACATTAGACGAGAGAATACCAGTGAGCAAACAAGACGAGAAAGTTCCAGAGAACACACAAGATGAGAAATTACTAATGAACACGTAAGACGAGAAAGTACCGGTGAACACAAAAGATGAGAGAGTACCAGTGAACAGGCAAGATGAGAGGGTACCAGTGAAAACACAACATGAGAGAGTAGCACTAAATACACACGGAAAGACTGGAGAAAAAGAAAAGCGAGTACCAGTGAATACACAAGATTAAAGAATAGTATTAAACACACAAGAAGAGGGCGTGCAACTGAAAACAAAAGACAAGAGAGTGCAAGTGAACACACAAAAATGATTACCAGTGAACACGCATGACGACAGTGCTATAGTGAACACACAATATGAGGTAGTACCAATGAATACGCAAGATGATGTACAACCAGCGAAAATAGGGAGTGAGAGAATACTAGTGAAAACACAAGAGGATATAGTACCAGTATATATATATATATATATATATATATATATATATGAACACAAAAGACAAGGGTTTTGCAACATCAATCCTGTCAAATTTGCGCACTTTACAGCTTCATATATGCAGCCCCCAAAATACTGTAGAAATGATGATGATGATGATGATGATGATGATGATGATGATGATGATGATGATGATGATGATGATGATGATGATGATGATGATGATGGTGGTGCAGTTAGAGAGGGCTGGCATGAAATACTGAAGAAATGAGAATGATGCAGGGAGAGAGAGAGAGAGAGAGAGAGAGAGAGAGAGAGAGAGAGAGAGAGAGAGAGAGAGAGAGAGAGAGAGAGAGAGAGAGAGAGAGAGAGAGAGGGCTGGCATCAAATGCTGAAGAAATGATAATGATGCAAGGAGAGAGGGATGGCATGAAATACTGAAGAAATGGTGATGATGAAGGGAGAGAGGGCTGGCATCAAATGCACAGGATATTTCTAATAGGCTGGCACAAATGTATGTAACTGACACCAATATTCATTGATTCTGACAGATATATAACAAGTATGAAATAATTTTATGGTCAATGCTTAGGACTAGGGATGTGTCATCTTTCATCACACATCATCATAGGTTACTTGACTTTCGTTACACTTCACATACTGCTCTTTATCTATGTTGCTTCTGATAATAGCTCCATATACTCCAACAGAAACGGGATTGTATTTAATGCATTACATTGACAAATGAAGCACTCTGACTCGTCACAATGTGGGATAGAAGAGAGAAGGTTTGCAAGAAGTACAGAAGAACGCATTTCAAATACACAATAATTAATTACTTATTTCCCACCAAGCATTATTTACTATAATTTAAGATTATAATTTATAATTTATAAATATATCAATGTATCTGTATAAAGTCATATCATTATAAGTTAAATATACCACCGTATATAATTATAATTATTATTATAAATTGTATATATAGCCATGCAATTATAAGTTAAATATACCACTGTCCGTATATAATTATAATTATTATTATAAATTGCATATAAAGCCATGCAATTATAAGTTAAATATACCACTGTCCGTATATAATTATAATTATTATTATAAATTGCATATAAAGCCATGCAATTATAAGTTAAATATACTTATATAATTACAATTATAAATTGCATATAAATCCATGTAATTATAAATTAAATATACACGTGAACTTGAATAAGAAAATGCAGTTATAAATTAAATATATCAGTATGACTGTAGGTAAATGCATGCATTATAATTTAGTATATCAGTTGGTAAGTGTATGCATTTATACGAAAAACCCATTTGAACTGAAATAAATCGTTTGAAGTTTTGTGTCAACAGATATTTCAGTTGGTGTTTCTTGGCATATTCAGTTACGTTATGGTCACAGATTTTTACCTGCAGTCGCATCTTGCAATCGTGATCTTCATCTGGATCAACTGTCTCGCTTTTGAGGAAATTAGACAGGTAACATGACGAGTTCATGAATATATAATTTGCATTAACACAATCTTCTTAAATATAAGCTGTTTATGTGAATGGAGTAAATAATACTTATTATAAGAACAGATGGAGAGGGAAAGCTTAGAAGGATAAAGAGTTAACTTGAAATCAGAAGTGTTCGACAGATTACATTTACTTCATTACAGAATTGATTCATTATCAGTATTTAATAAGATAACCATTCATATTTATTTCGCATTACAAACGCCAGGAGGACAAAGTTACAAAATTACATTAAGCTAAGAAGTCTTTATTTTTCAGGATAATTTTTTTAATTGAAGCAATTTTTTAAACTGAACTAATGGTGAAAATTGATATAATTGTTTGAAATGAAATATATTATTTAAACTGAACTATATTATTTAAACTGAAATAATTGTTTAAACTGAACTATATTATTTAAACTGAAATAATTGTTTAAACTGAACTATATTATTTAAACTGAAATAATTGTTTAAACTGAACTATATTATTTTTAATGAAAAAATTGTTTAAATCGAACTATTTTAAAATTGAACTAATACATTAAACTGACATAATTTCGGAACTAAAATAATTGTTTGAACTGAAATAATGACTTTAATTGAAATAATGTTTGAAGTGAACTATTTGTTTGAAGTTAACTAATTGTTTGAAGTGAAATAATTGTTTGAACTGAAATAATGACTTTAATTGAAATAATGTTTGAAGTAAACTATTTGTTTGAAGTGAAATAATCGTTTGAACGGAAATAATCGCTTGAACTGAAATAGTCACTTGAAGTGAAATAATACTTTAAACTCAAATAATTTTTGAACTGAAATAATTTTAACCGAAAAAATCGTTTAAAGTGAAATAATCTTTTGAAATAATTGTTCGAGCTGAAATATTTTAAAATCTGAAATCATTGTTTGAATGAAAATATTTTTTAAACTGAAATAATTGTTTGAGGTGAAATAATTGTTTGAAGTGAAATAATTGTTTGAACTGAAATAATTGTTTGAACTGAAATAATTGTTTGTTGTGAAATAATTGTTTGTTGTGAAATAATTGTTTGTTGTGAAATAATTGTTTGAACTGAAAAAATGCTTTTAACTCAAACAGTTGCTGGCTCCGTTTCCTTTGACCACGAAATCCCAGACCCTTGCTAGCGATGTATGGAGAAAATGCAACTTATGGTGGAAATGTAAACGATATATCGACGACTACTGGAATATTGTTGACATTTACATGACTGTTGTTGCCTGGTTCGCTTTTCCAATCATACTCTTGAAAAACGAGAATGGACGTGATATCGCAAGAATTTTGCTTTGTGTGGGACTTTGGGGCTGTTATGTCCGTCTCTTCCGGTATATGATGGTATTTGATCACCTCGGCTTGATGCTGGTCAAAATTTGGAACATGGTATGTTGAAAAAGTGAAAAATTGTCTGTCGATAAAGTGGTAAATGGTATGTTGATAAAGTGAAAAATTATATGCTGGGAAAATGGGAATGAATGGCAAAGTATGTTTGCCCCTCCCTATTTTTAATTTTAATTGTTATTTAATTTGCTAAATTGACAGAGTGATCCGACCTATGACACTCCTTAGGGTGTTAGTTTGAAAGTGTTTGAGTTTGAAGTAGACAGCTAAGGGAAGAATATTCTAGATTTGCTGACCTAGGGCAGATTTGTATTATCCTATAATTATGATTTATGAGAAAGAGACTAGCCAATGAGCTGTGATTAAGAAGTTTACTTGCAATAGAGAATGTTGCTCTCCATTCACTTTTGAATTTGAAGACAAAGAGATATGTCCGGCTCTGAAGGCAGTCGTTAGCCTGAGTGGTGAGTTTAAACTGACTGATCGAGAGAGAGTGAACTTGGAAATATTTCATACATGTTTCTATTTATATATTATACTTTGTTATGTAAAGAGATGCTATTTAAGTTGATTTATTTACTACACATGTTTGAACTAAGCTGCACACACATGGTGTATTAATGTGTGACATTGTTTGATACATTGGATTTATTTTGACATGTGTGGAAATGGTGTTAATAAAACTGTGCAGGAAGTAGTAAGTTGGAAACGTATAACAAAGTATTATCTAGCAGTTCTTTACAATTGCTTATGTAACATTGGGATCTCAAGATTTCAAGAAACATAGATGAAAAATGTCTTCAGTCAATTGATGGAATGATTCCATTTTTCTCCCGATACAAGAAGCCAAGTTCATCATTTTGCAGGTTTGGGATGTTTGGAGCTTTGCGATTATCGTTCTTGTCATCTTGGTGGCGTATGCAGTATCTGCCGGCGCACTTCTATACGCGTACAGTGGATTCAGTGTGGCGTACCGGGCGTACTGGCAAATCTATGGAGAACTCTTTCTGGATGACCTATATTTAATAGGTACTAGTGTTGCGTGCTATTTTTTATAGTAAACTATTTTTAGGTGACCTATATTTAATAGGTACTAGCGTTGCGTGCTTTCTTTTATAGTAAACTAACTTTAGATGACTTCATTCAATAGGTAAGATTGTGGCGTGTTATTTTTTTAGAGAGAGAACATTAATTAGATGACCTATACAATTATATAATAGGTATGAGTGTAATTAAAAAAACATGATAATTAGAATGTTGTAAAGCTTAGTCTTGCTTCACTGCATTGCTTTTATACAATTTTAACACAAATATTATTATTTCGATTAAACCTAGTCATTCTTGTATGAATGCACGATCAATGCACATCATGTTTTAAAATACATATTAATTTTGCGGATTTTCCCAAAGACAAGGTTTTGATTCCCGAGAATCTTCAGAAACATAAATCTGCGATGTCATTATTGTACAGCAAAGACGGTCGAAATCATGGTTAATCGAGCAGATAAAAGTGTTATTAGCAGTCAAATGTCTCAAATAGAATGTTTTATCAAAACGGACTAGCTCCTTATCAATTCGAATCTGATGAAACAGAAAGTGCAGAAGGATGTTTACAAATGCGTTCACAGTCTGCATTGACAACACTGATTTGTGTCATTTTCAACAGAAGATGTCAGTAGCAGTCGATGTCGACAACTATATCGAGTCCGGCAAGAGCCAGGATTAACCTCTCTAATGTGTTATCTGAATATTATCAGATTTAATATAAAAATCAATACTTCTGTGGCGTTTATACTTGAGTAAAATCGTATTTAATCCAGAATTGTAGTACTTATCTGTCTCACCAGTCAAATATTACCTTCCACTGTTAGAATCTTCTTTCTGTCCCACCAGTCAAATACTACCTTCCACTGTTAGAATCTTTCTGTCCCACCAGTCAAATATTACATTCCACCGTTAGAATTTTCTTCCTGTCCCTCCAGTCAAATGCTATACTCCCACTGTTAGAATCTTCTTTAAACATCAAAATTTGATGAATAGAATTATCACAGGGTGGAATTTGTTAGTGCTTTTCTTAAATTGTTGTGATGAATAACTACCTTTGTGTAAATAATGTAGTATTCATTGAATGCAATTAAAGCTGCTTTAATACTGATTACAAGCAAGGTCAATGCAAAAGAATTGTTATTATCTGTTATTTCTTTTCATTAATATTACTAATATTACATGGAGTAACACATACTTGACGGATGTTCCAAATAAAAATACCTGTTTGCAATATGAATGTAATATAAACTAATATATGATACAAATATATTTTACATGATTTTAATACTATTTAATATTTTCTAACTACACTTTAAATTACAATACAAAAGGAAAGGATTCATTTAACAATTTAAAAAATAATGCTCGGTGTTTTACAGTTCACAATGGTACAATATTTAGCCAATTAAAACAAACAATGAACACATGATATTTTTTCGATTTGAAAACCGTTATAAAATTATGCATAAATATTGAAAGCAGTTTTCCATTATAAGTAATGTTATTAACCCTGTTTACGGATTAGTTCAGATTTCTGTATTTAAAATGTGTAAAAGATTTTGTGATTTGCATGTCTTGTGTGCAGTCAGAAAAGAGCAAATAGAACTGACGACTTCTTTCTTAACTAGTTAATGGATATATTTTAAAATCCGTTTCATTTGAAAACTATTTTTATGTTGGTACATGAGGTAATATAAAAGATATCTATGAAGAATTTATGAAAATAACACTTTGAGGTTATCAAGTACAATCATGGTTTATTACAGTGCCAAGACAGTTGAATTATCAGGTAAAAACGACAGCGTGGATCTTTCGTTAATTCATGCAGGATCTTTCAAAATAATGCGTGCATATTAAACTAAGCTTCTGCAATTTCAATGTGGTGAAAATGCAAATTTAAATTTCTTAGGTCAGAATAACTGCACAAGTGAAGATCTGGGCTCTAGAATTAACTGCCCAAGTTACACCGTCAGCTCTGCTGTCCTCATCTTTGTGGCCGCCTATGTCCTGCTCAGTAACATCTTGCTGGTCAACCTTCTGATTGCACAGTTCAGGTTGGTACTTTGTCTTCTGAGTTCTACACACACTTATTATCTGTTGCCATTGCACAGTTCAGCTTGGTATGGTGTCTTCTGAGTTCAGAATAGAAATTTGCAAACGATTGTATCTGTCGTCATTGCTCAGTCCAGGTTATTATTGTCTTATGCGGTCATAACGAGAACCCAGAGAAATGTTAGTTCCATTCTTGTCGCAGGTTGGCATCGTCTTCAGTACTACGAATTTGAGTGTATTTTTTTAATATTCGACTTAAAATACTTTTTTTCTGTAGGATAGCTCTCTCTCTCTCTCTCTCTCTCTCTCTCTCTCTCTCTCTCTCTCTCTCTCTCTCTCTCTCTCTGTATATATATATATATATATATATATATACACACTATGTTTGGATATTTCAGTTACACTTTCGACAAAGTACACTCTAAAGCCCAGAGCATTCAAGCGTGGCTGTATTGCATGCTCATTATTGAGTTCCACAGCAAAATCCTCATCCCACCCCCGTTCAGCATGATTCTCGTCGTGTACGATAGTGTAAAAAAGATTAGAAAATTCCTAGCTAAACACTTGGAAAGACAACCGCAGCATGAAGGTATTGCATTTTGTTTTCCTTTAAAATTTTCTTACACTATTAATAAATATCTAGGTATGTCTACTTGCACTGTGGTTACATTCTGAGATATGTGTTTGAATTGTTGTTAAACACTGACATATATTTATTTTTGTTTAAATATAAAATACATATTCATTTTCTAATTGTATACTAACTATTGATAGACAGGATGAAATAGTATTTGTATAATTACGAGGAAGTTTTCATACAGAAAATAATTTCATTACTGCTTGACAAAATTATGGATAACGTCTATGACGATTATTTGAAATTAATTTCATGCTGACAGAGAAAACACATAATTTTATTTATGCATTAATGACATCACACCTACAAACAAATAATACAGTCTAATATGTATTGACTTTCTTATTGTCGCAATTCCTTTTAAAATATTGGAATACATATCATTTAAATGTTACAGAATTAAATGTGTGTACCATTTACATCTCGTGATACTTAGTGCTTTATACAAAGAAATAAAATACACACTTTAAATTGTCACATTGCAGCCAGGCTAGTAAGAGTCTGTTCCTTATTGCCGTGACCCAGAGCAGGACAAGTAAATAGCTTTTGTAGGGAGAAACTATGTATGTATTCCTATGTAGGACTGTTATGTGTAATACTATGGCGGAGTAAATGTTACTGTCCGTATTGATAAACATAATTATTATATAATTCGTTAATATCAGCTTGACATATCGTTTGGGTACTACGTATAAAATAACAACTCAGTTTTAAACAATATGTTAGAATTTGACGTTAGCCGTACCCGTTCCATGCGGATGAGTATTTCTGGCTAATAGTCTCACACTTGTTCATAACAACTTCATTCAATGGGGATGGAACAAAACGTACTTTGTTGAAGAAGGTTCTATATTCTAATCACGTTGATTTCAATGTAACTCCAATCCGGTCATAAAGTGATCATTCTTATGGTAAGTTAACCCTACATATAGTACACATAATATAGTGGTAATTGTTGTACTAGTAAAATAAGAAGAAATAATGCAAAATGTATAATAGTTGTAATAAAATCATAATTACAAAATGCAATGGTAAAATAGAGGTGATAGTAAAAGGAGTGACAGTAAAATGAATGCACATACACGTAATATTACATCAATTTCGCTATTTAACAGTTTTCTTAATTCGTTCAATTGACGGCACCTGTATGGATGTCTTCTGGGCCAGATATTTGTCATCTGACGACTACGTCTTGGAGCTAAAGGTTGAAGGTGAAAACGAAACCAACGCAGCTGATAACAAAAGTGTGTACTAACATGTTTTTAATTTAAAAATTACAATTAATCATTTCACAACATTGCATGAGAGATATAACATTACAGCTGGTTTTAGACGCAGAACATGCGGAATATTATTTTACTCCTGCTAGTGATGACGGGTTGTATTCGTCGCCATTGACCGCAAAATTGATGACGTCATAATCTACGAACGCATATAAGTATTATGGTTTTTTACTGTATGCAAAGTGTACAAGCAAAAGGTAAAACAATGAAACGATGCATTTTTTCCTTGTACACTTTTACAGATCTATTAATCACTTATTCATACTAATTATTTTCGTGTCGCTACATCGCCCAAAGAAGTGTTGAAATTATATAACATAAAGAATCGTCTTTCTTTTCTGATAAGTTTTGTCAAATATGAATGCATTTGTGGAAAGGTCATTAACTTATTGATTGACAAATATTCATTAACGTTAAGTCACGATGTCTCTTTGTTAAATATTTGATATTTATGTGTCTCACAACACATCAGATATAGCATTGCCTATGGCCCGAGTAGTTGAATGCAGAGTTAATGCCTATGGCCCGAGTAGTTGAATGCAGAGTTAATGCCTATGGCCCGAGTAGTTGAATGCAGAGTTAATGCCTAGCGAAGAATGAACGTTTATCTGATCGATCGTCATGGCAGTCTACTTTATCTTTCAGGTTAATTATTGAAATCCATAGAAATAGTATCGTGAATTTTGTTTTCCAGAAATGTACAACATTTATATTCACCCGAGCATGAAACAGCCTCACGCATGTTTATGGAATTTGAACCCCCAACTGAAATATTCAGTCTCTGTCGGCAACATTATAGCTAAGGACAAGGAACACGTTAGAGCAGGTAAATGTGTGTTTGTGAGTATGTATTTGTGTGTGTTTGTGTGTGTTTGTGTGTGTTTGTGTGTTTGTGTGTATGTGTGTTTGTGTGTATGTGTGTGTGTGTGTGTGTGTGTGTGTGTGTGTGTGTGTGTGTGTGTGTGTGTGTTACCTACTCCAATGACTAGTCATAATACGAAGGGACAAGTCAATTGTGCATACTCTTGTTACCTCAAATAATTAACTCTCAAAGAATTAATGAAAGAATTAATGAAGTGTATAAGCTTTATAAACAACATCAGTAAAAAGATATAATCTAAATCATCTATATGCAAAATGGTAATATCTTTACCTCATTTCTGCAAGAGATTTTGCACCTTTGTGATTTTAAATTAACATTCCCTTATCATGAAGATGTTACAGAGTAACAAGAAAACCCTTAAATGTTTTCCCAATCTCGTGCATCAAACAGAGATTCGAGACACTTTCTAGTAAACAGATTATCTCCCTTTATTCTGTGCATGTTATACTCTCTTATCTCCCTTAAAACCTTTCTTTAGTTAGTTGCGTAATCTGTTACGGACCAAAATGAAAAATAGAATGAAAAAAAAACTTACGGTAATCTCACTCATTATTTTTTTCAGATTAAATTGCAAATACAGAACTCCCCGTAGTTATTCAATCAAGTAGTAAATGGAACAAAATCTTTATTTAAAAAATCACCAACAAAAACTTTACTTTTTCACCTTAATACGTTCCCAGATATGTTCGACACACTGCATTTGTACAGCAGTTTTCGTATATCGTAATTAAGCTATGGTTTTGATAACAAATCATGTCAAGAAGAAATTGAACAAAGTAATTCAAAAACCCATAAACACCTTCTCCGATACCGGTGGTTACATTCAAACACTATTTTTTTTTAAGAGTTCGCTTTTCCTCCCTGCTCATTAATAGAATAAGTTAAATGTTATATCTCTTAAAAGAACAAAGTAAGGCACAAATATGGGGAAACTTAACTAAAACACAATACTGTCTATCTTTTTAACTAAACTAAATTAACTAAAATAAGTATTGTCTACCTTTTAAGTAAACTAAATTAAAAATAAAACACAATATTGTTTATTTTTAATAGATGATAGACTATTAAGGGTGAAGTTTATTTAGTCTGTGGTTTAAAGAATGCAGTGACGTAAATGTTATATTTTTTTTCGCAAACAGAAAAGATTTAATTTAGTAAACTAAGTGGACGCTCTGCCATCGCCAGTCAATGGTAAATGTGAAACGATAAATAATTCATACCTCTGTATTCCTACGTCCTCCAAACTCCAGAACAAATTATGGATACTATTCCTGTCTTCTACACTTTAGTACAACCAAGGGATATTATTCCTCTGTCTTCTACACTTTAGTACAACGAAGGGATATTATTCCTCTGTCTTCTACACTTTAGTACAACCAAGGGATATTATTCCTCTGTCTTCTACACTTTAGTACAACCAAGGGATATTATTCCTCTGTCTTCTACACTTTAGTACAACTAAGGGATATTATTCCTCTGTCTTCTACACTTTAGTACAGCTAAGGGATATTATTCCTCTGTCTTCTACACTTTTAGTACAGCTAAGGGATATTATTCCTCTGTCTTCTACACTTTAGTACAGCTAAGGGATATTATTCCTCTGTCTTCTACACTTTAGTACAGCTAAGGGATATTATTCCTCTGTCTTCTACACTTTTAGTACAGCTAAGGGATATTATTCCTCTGTCTTCTACACTTTAGTACAGCTAAGGGATATTATTCCTCTGTCTTCTACACTTTAGTACAGCTGATATTATTCCTCTGTCTTCTACACTTTAGTACAACCAAGGGATAATAACTCCTCCATCCTCGACACTATCGTGAAAATTAGAATTGAACACTACTAAATGGGCAAATGTCAAAACAATCTGAGATCGCCTCTGACAAATTTAATTTTTGTGTAAGCAAAAGAAAAGGGGAAAAACTCTTTGTTTAAATAACAATTTTCGCATTTACAGAAAGCAATAAATGATCTCTTTATGCTGAAATAACACGTATATACAATTTTAAGGTTTATAATATGTGTTTTCTTTGTTTAGATTATTTTGAGTGGGTAAAGAAGCTGCGAGAATTTGAAGATAAAGAAGTCAAGTGGATCCTAGAGCGAAACAAAGTAAGAGTGAGTCTTTGTCCGTAATGTGCATAAATGGTTTGTGTTTTATATGATTGTAGAATAACATATGCACTCATAAAATGTGCCATATCCAAACTAATTTCAAATGAATTATTGTAAATATACTAGGTCGCAATTTCGATGTTATTAACACTCGAACGTTTATACATTTTCTTCACTTCCACTTAATGCCAGAAAAATCTGAAAAATGTCACGGATCTGTTAATCAATTTTATGGAGAATGTTCATTTGATGTCATGATTTTAATACATTAATATAATTATTTATTTTTATTTTCAGAAAGATACCTCATGAAACTTCCGTCCACAAGCGACATACTTACTGATGTCTGGGTATTCGAAGTATCAGGACAGGAATTCAAAAGATTGCAAGAAATAACAAATATATTGACTGAACTTGACACGAAAGCAAGAAATAAGGACCGAATTTGAAAAGACAGCAAGAAATAACAAATATAATGCCTGAACTTGAAACGAAAGCAAGAAATATAATATAATGACTGAATTTGAAAAGAAAGCAAAAGATAAATTAAATGGCTGAACTTGAAAAGAAAACATTAAATAACAAATATAATCACTGAACTTGAAAATAAATAATGAAATAACATATATAATGAATGAACTTGAAAAGAAAACATAAACAGCAAATATAATGACTTGAAAATAAATAAATAACAAATGTAATGACTGAACTTGAAAATAAGGCATTAAATAAGAAATATGATGAATAGACCTGAACATAAGACACGAAATAACAACTATAATCGCTGGACGTGAAAAGTAAGCAATACTTAACAAATAGAATGACCGGACGCGAAAGGAAGCAATAAATAACAAATATAAAGACCGGACGAGAAAGGAAGCAATTAATAACAAATATAATATCGGACGCGAACGGAAGCAATACTTAACAAATAGAATGACCGGACGCGAAAGGAAGCAATACTTAACAAATATAATGACCGGACGCGAAAGGAAGCAATAAATAACAGATATAATGACCGGACGCGAAAGGAAGCAATAAATAACAAATAGAATGACCGGACGCGAAAGGAAGCAATAAATAACAAATATAATGACCGGACGCGAAAGGAAGCAATGCCCGACACAGAAGTGTTTATTTTAATGAGCGTGTCCTTATGCCTACGAACTGCACTTGGCTTTTCTCTCGCCCATCTTCATTTCCTTCTGATGAATTGTGTCATTCCACTAAAAATAATCTAAAGAAATTCAATAAACAAGCACGTGATTCTCGGGACATGAAGTAAAAATCGCAATTATTTTTCACAATGCCGTCACGTCAGTTCTTGATCTGATCGAGCACAGTGAAAGTTTAGCAGCAAAGTATTTTTGTTTGCATTGTTGTCTAGTGAGATTTTTAAATAATCTTGATCGGACATAGTTTAAGTGAAATAAATGGACTCTTCAGTAATGATATAACTGAGGCTGATGATAAAGGATAAAATAAATTTACTTTATTCACACATATAAATCTGTACAATATTTAAGAAACATTAGTGTATTTCAGAAAGAAAACAACATTCAGTTTGCATGTAACAGTCTCTTCAAATGCTACTTATCTGACTTGTATTTTCAATATTTTATTTAATTTATATTTCGACAATTTCGAATTATATTGGTTTAATATGCATTTTTGTTATCATTTGGTTTAATATATATTTTTTGTTCTCATTTGGTTTAATATGTATTTATGTTCCCGTTTGGTTTAAATGCACTTTTGTTCTCATTTGGTTTAATATTTATTTTTGTTTTCATTGTGAGCAGAGCAAATATGCTGTTACAAACTGTAACTCAGAATAAAATGAACACAACGAAGCAAAAGTAAAATCCAAACAAAATAAACCAACAGAAAATAAACCAAACCTAGCCTTCACAACACGGTCTGATCTGATCCAAATGCATCCCGATACATTCTAATCAACCCTGTCACAAAACCCAAAACAAACCAAAGCAACTAAACATGATACCATGAATCAAACATGGCAAAATTTAGAGAAAACCAAGAAAATAGACGAAAACATAAAACCTAATCAAATAAATTAAATAATAACAAATGTCTAATGCCTAACTAAATATACAAAGGACACATTTTTGAACTAAACACAACATGCACACAAATAACAACATCAACACATAACCAGATACCAAAACAAACTAAGTAGACAAAAAGACAAATTTTGAACTAAACAGCACACAAACGCATGTATGAATATATGAGCATTAATACAGATAGGAAAAGTTACAAAGGTCTAAAACAAGATAATTGTTTAGAAAAAATATATTGAAAGCAAAACAAATGAAAATGAAAAATGTTTTCACTGTTTTTTATAAAGACAAAAGACCCTTTATGACACTTCGGATTTTTACTTTTCGATCCGTATTAACTCTCCAAAATGCGTACTCACATTTTGTGTGTGCGTGCGTGCGTGTGTGCGACGCCATGTTTAGAGCTGGAACAACAAACTGAGTAATGACATGATGTCACAGGTGATAATAGAGCAGCAAGATTGAACAATAAGTATGACGTCACAATGTAGCAATAAATTGATTAAATCAACAATCAAATATACATATAACACCTACAAAGACATAGATTACTTAATATCGATATTTCCACGAACCCACATTCAGATAATTTCTATAATTCACAGTCTTATGAATAAAATAAAAGTCAATAATGCAATACAAATCACAGGATAGTTCTTATCAGAAAATATAAATGGAGTTATTAGAGATAAGTGATAAAGGTTTTACATAACTTTGTTTACCAGGGCCTCAATAGTCCTTCTGCATGTTTTTGCAACAAAGACACATGTTTATTATCAGCCTTTATTTCTCACATATTGAAAAAATACACTGTTCAATAACTTATTTTCTCGAGTTAATCTGGGTGCTTCTTTTCATTTAACTCACTATCAAGCTAATGGATGCCTAAAATTTCAAGTGATCAGACAATCGATTTCTCTACAGCAGATCAACCTTTTAATTTCAGCTCATTGGGTGGTCTCATTCTCATATGTCAATACCATTGGATTAAAATATAAATAAAAATCCAAACTAATCATCAAGCTGGGATGGTTTGCATTACATCAGCAATTTCTATCACACTCTCAACTCGAGTTGTTTACTTCAAACTCTGACATTTTCAAAAATACCATCATAAGGAGTGTCCAAGGTCGAGTCATTCTGACAAATTAAGAAAGTGTATAACAATTAAAATTCAGCCACATTTAACACAGGACTGGAGTAGGTTACTGGATACAAAGTATTGCTATGTTTCTGCAACAGTACATCACCTTATCCTGTCTTACTAGCATCTTTCATGGGTTCGATGAGCAATCTCTTCATCTTAGTGAAAACTGTGATGATGAATAAATAATGGCATTACATGCCATTGATATTGGCTACCAGGGGTACTGAATGCTAATTTAGGCCTCTGACTCACAGAATGAAATTTGCCAAAAGTCTTTCATCAAATCTAATTTAGAAAAAGAATTTGTTCTACTGAGCCAAGCAAAAAGGTGCTCTAGTTCAGGCATCAGTTCAGCTGAAAAAAGGAATACACTTATACAGCTATCTATACTCCAAACAAAATCAGTGTGTGCCATTCTTCTTTTTAACTAGGACAATAGAAGAGCTATACAGAGACTCCACATTCTCAATCATACCTAAGCCTAACTTATAACTTATTCAATATCCTGCTGAACTGTGTATTTGCTACTGATATGGTACTAATGAAACTAAGTACAACTGTCTCAGGGCATCATATAGAATAATGAATGACACTGAGATTCCATATGTGACCTCAACCCAATCAGGGCACAAATTCTCCCAGTGAGATCAATGGCTACATGCTTGAAATGAATATCAATTGCTTGGATTTCACAGAGTGGAACTGGATGGTCCATCTTTCTATTCACACGCTGATGGATAGCACATGACTAACTATCACCAGTGATGCCCCACGTCATTCCTGGCCAATAAAACTCAGCCTTCACTTTATCTTAAATTCTTGCTTGGTCCTAGAAGAGCAGCAGTGAGTGGGTCATGAGCCAAACACAACACATTTACTGGATATCTCAGATATACCACCAACTGACTGCCTCTTCCTGTTTATGAACCAAGAGACCATCCTTCCAGTGAAACTCAATAGTTTTGCTGGAAGATTTAGATATACAATCTTCTCTTGACATTTCTCTAGAGAATCATCTGTCAATTGTGCTGCCCTGAGCAGGGCCTTTCCCCACTCAGGTTCATCCACAGTCTGGCAGTCAAAAACCAGTATCTGTTCTGCCACGACTGAGTCGTTTGTGACATTCTTTGTAACGTCTGTGCAACACCGCCACACATACCCCTTGCTTCAGCTTGCCTACATTGTCGAGTGTAACTGGGTTGTCATTACCATTGACACACCATGATAGTACTATCAACACAATTTACTAGACATACAGCCTGAATGCATCCATATACATACTTGCTATCTATGTCTACCATCACAAAGTCCAGTGTAGTCACTTTCCTTAACTAGGCTATGGTGTACTAATAACCCGACTCTGCAACCAGTGTCACAGAGGACTGGAACACAATGTCCATGTGTGTATGCATTAAAACGAGGTGTGCCACTCGGTTCTATGGTAGCTATGTTACCTGGGCAATAGCGTTTAATATAGCCTGGTTTGCAACATCTAAATCACACTGCTGGTTTGCAACATCTAAATCACACTGCTGGTTCGTTCTTAACACCTTTTCTTTACAGTTGGGATAAAAAGAGCTACTAACCCAGAAGGGATGGTTTGCGTTATATTAGCTATTTGTAGCAAATTCTCCACTCAATGACAAGTAGTACCCAAGGTCGGGTCACTCTAACAATTTAACAATGTATAAAACAATTACATTTTAAAATAGGAAGAGTCAATTTTACTCCGCCACACCGTCATTGGAAGTATAAAAATACCTACTTTTGATAGATTAATGGACACTTGACAACTCTACATCTTTCTTTAAGAAACACAGCGTACTATCATATCCAGATACGACTGTATCACTACTTATGTTATTTATTTTCAGAAGAAAATCCAAAGCCTATAAATTGAAAGAAGGAATAAAATACCTCTGTTACTTTTATATTTTGAATGTGACTATATTATTTCTTGAACACACACACACACACACACACACACACACACACACACACACACACACACACACACACATGCATTTATGCACTCTTGCATGGACACGAACACATACACACACATACATGGCGAGAGAGAGATTATAAAACATGGCAGGCAGTAAACAAGATATACGATGCGATACGTATTCTGACAATGATGAAAGCAAGTTAAATTACTGAAAAAATATTTCGAAATCATATACCTGTAGTACGCAGTCCTGAATCACAAGTAGGTCACTGTTGAAATGTTGCTATAAGAACCACGCCCCACAAAATGCTGAGTACACCAACATACACTTAATGTTCAGCTATCATGCTTATGTATGTGTGTGTGTGTGTCAGGATGTATATATTCGTGTTCAAACACTGCGCCCAAAAATAACTCTCAAGGGTTAGAGATACGCTAGTGTGACTATGCTAGATTTCGTTTTCCTCACGTACCAACTGTACTAGAAGAGAGACGCCATTTTGAAATCAAAATGCAAATGATCTATGATCAGATAATATAGGCAAATGGTGCGTTCTTTGCATGTGATTGTGATTACATGGAAGCTGACAGTTGTCTTCAAGTAGCGCATAGGAAAATCAGCACGTAGGGGAGTACCTATCTCCCATTTACCACATCCCCCTGCGATAAACATTCTCACTAAAACATGCGTTAAGGCCATGCACTCTTACAACCATCGGTCTCCTAGAAAAGAAAGCATATCACATCTGGTGTAAAACATGGGCTGTTATAAATTTATCAAACTCATCAAGATGTTTGTTTTAGCGATGATGACGATCGATGGCAGATGTTTTGTCAGTGCAAGGAATATGTAAAATTAATGTACACGTTAACACTGGCGTTAACATGTAAACATAATGTACACGTTAACACTGGCGTTAACATGTAAACATAATGTACACGTTAACACTGGCGTTAACATGTAAACATAATATACACGTTAATACTGGCGTTAGCATATAATGCAGCTGATTGTTTTGACTATGTATGTGATATATAAACTTAATATACTCAAGTGTATTGAAGATAAATATCGATTGCAAATGTGTGTTTAGGCCGTCAAAATCACAGAATCCTAAATATGAGTCTGCTTTTAAACTTTCGAAAGTTGTTTCTTTGAGTGAAAATAAAATAAAATGATTTCTTTAGAATACTGTTTATGTATGCATTCAATTTCATGGCTCGTGACAGACGACAGTTATCGTAGTCTTAAGGCATCTAGAATGTTGTTGTTAAGTATAACATAAAGGACGGCCATGACAATAATACTGCCTGCAAAATGCGCTTACCTACACACAATAATTATACCCGGATGTCGCATTATATCACATGGAGTTTCACTTGCGTTAGGTCACACCCGATTTTTCTGATAAAATTAGATTCAACGTTTTCAAAATGCGACCTATATTTGTTTCTATTATCCAATACTTTCAGTTCCTCCTACGCGACATGGGTAGAATTCACGGTTGGAGTCCTCAGCAAAATTCCAAACATTTAAAAAAGAAATCACTAAGTAAGGAATTATGCGTGGGAACAGTTGTGCAAGAAAACGCATTTAAAGATCGGTAATACTGATGCTCCACGACAGAATATGCATTTTATTATCGGATATAATTTTCATAAATAGTTATCGTACATGTAAAATGTGTGTGTGTGTGTGTGTGTGTGTGTGTGTGTGTGCGTGTGTGCGTGCGTGTGTGTGTGTATGTGTGTGTGTGTGTGTGTGTGTGTGTGTGTGTGTGTGTGTGTGTGTGTGTGTGTGTGTGTGTGTGTGTGTGTGTGTGTGTGTGTGTGTGTGTGTGTGACGCTTTAGGAAACTGAATAGCCAGTGGAACGCATCGGTTTCGAGTGAATGAACTACACCAGTTTTGGTTTGATGACGAAGTATACATGCTTTGATTAGTTGAATATGCTAGCAATCACCATACCAAACTGTGGCGGAGTAAATTTGCCCATCCCTATTTCTAAGTTTAATTGTTCTGTAAGTTGCTAAATTATGAAAGTGACCCGACTTTGGGCACTTCTTTTAATGGTAATTTTGTAAGTGTCAAAATTGGAAGAAAAAACAACTTAGGTGAGGAATATTTCTTGAAATTGCTGACGGAATCCAAACCAGATGAGTAGATTTTCTGACTAATTCATGGGATGGACCGAAGTTTTTTAATGTTGTTGATGAAGTACTCTATTCTAATCACTTTGGATTAGAACATAACACGAGCCTGTTCATAAAGACAGTCATTAGTTTATGATAATAATACATGTTGATACTGATCTATGATTTGAATTAGAGAATGCTTATGTACTTGAACCATTATTTCTATGCTCACTAATTTGACTCTGTTGTACATTGTGTATGTTAATCTTTATCTGTGCTATATTTCTTATAATGTGTGGTATCGGGTTAATGAAATAGTTGCAGGATTTGTAAGATGAAAATATATGTAAGGGAGAAAGGAGTTTTAGAGATGAAATATGCCTGAAATTTAGTGCTGCCTTACTTTGAAAGTTTGCAGCTGGTGCGTGCATCCAGCGTTGTCATCCAACATATCAGTAAAGCGTGTTGCTGTCAGTTGATTCCTGTGTGAATTCTGTCTCAGACCCAGAATGGTGGAAAATTGTGTCCTGAGTTTGGTCTTGAGAACTCATGAGATTATTTTGAACAATGTGTGCTTGTGTAGCGTACATGAAAATTGTGTCCTGAGTTTGGTCTTGAGAACTCATGAGATTATTTTGAACAATGTGTGCTTGTGTAGCGTACATGAAAATTGTGTCCTGAGTTTGGTCTTGAGAACTCATGAGATTATTTTGAACAATGTGTGCTTGTGTAGCGTACATGAAAATTCGGGAACGTTCCTCATGATGTACTTGATGGCGCAAGTGAAATTCTAGGTGATTCTTCTTAGTGTGCTTGTGAGTGCATCGAAGATTCTAGAACAGTTGTGTAACGTGTCTAGAACAGTCGTGTAACGTGTCTAGAATAGTTGTGTAACGTGTCTAGAACAGTTGTGTAACGTGTCAAGAAGGGGCATGTGGGACATCATCTAAATACGAAAGACAGTTATTTGTTCCAAACCGTTTGATTGTGAACTCGTTCTGGTGACAGCCGCCATTTTTGTAAAGGTGATGTACATTGACTTTAATTATTTCTCTAAAACTCCACTTTCATTCTGTGGTGATTGCTATCCTTGAACTTCTTTATATATGTATGCAAATGTGACTGCTTTTGTTTATGTTATGATAAACGGAATGAGTGTCTAGATTTAATTGAACATTAGTGTAAAGTGATTTAAATATCAATGCTCTTTTGATTTTTGTATATTTGATAGTTGATTTAGTACATTTATTGATCTTCCTACATATTGGTAGCCATATTTTGTTGAGATAGTGGTCGGATGGGGTCTCGATAAATATAGAGTGAATGACAAATTTGTCTTCTATGGTAAGAAATTTTCCACCTTTGGAAATATTGTGTGACGGTGTTTGTCTTTATTGTTGTGAGAAAGATGAGTGGTGTCTTCTGCAGAATTATCAACAACATAAATTAAGATTATCATATCACAATTATTTACACAAAATTCACTGGTAAAAATGCTTCCAAAATATCGACTTCTCTAGCATTTTCTGCAAATGGAATTTGTTTTCATTATTTCTTGCAAAAGCATGTGGCTTTTCCATGCGCGTAGCAGACGACGCCAGCCAACCCATACTTTGATCACGACCGGTTTTCGAAGTACTGATACTGGCCTCGTGATCACCTTCATCTAAAATGTCAGTAGTGGCTGGTTGAACATTTTCATCTCATGATGAGAAATCAGATTCGTCTAATGAATCATATTCTGACCCAGCTGAGGCTTCAAACTCACAGTCGAAAACATCCAAACTGGCCATGGCTATATATCCAGCACAAAATGTCTGCGCGTCTTCAACAAAGACAGTGGGTTGTATGACAAAAGGCGCCAATTCAAGCTCATTTGCATACTGATTATAGTATCCAATTATAAGATTCATAACAGATTGGATGCCGAAGCCAAACACATCCTTCTTTCACTAGGATTGGTTATTTTGAATGAAGAGTTTCACACTACGCGCACGATGCGTAGGCCGGTGACACAACGCGGAACGTTCGTATTTCTAGCAAATTATTCAATTTATTCCAACACACACACACACACACACATACACACACACACACACACACACACACACACACATACACACACACACACACACAAAAACAGACACACACAAACACACACACACATACACACACAAACACACACACACAAATATACACACACAAGCACACACACACACACACACACACACACACACACACACACACACACACACACACACACACACATATATATAAAGTCTATTCATTAATAAAATCAAGCAGGTCCACTAGTGAAATTTAATTCGAAATATTACTTTGCCCAAAATATCAAAAATGTTTCCAAGTAACGGATTTAATGCCGCCAGGAAAATAGTAATTATTTACTCTTGAGTGTAAAGTATCAACGCTATTATACTTGTGGCGCAGTAAACTTGCTTCTCCCTATTTTAAAATTTGATTCTTATATAATTTCTTAGAGTAACCTGTTCTTTAGTTCTCCTTGTAATGGTGCTTTTGAAAGTGTTTGAGTTTGAGTAAACACTCGAGTTGAGAATATGCTTGAAACTGATATGTAATGCATACTAGATCAAATTATTTCACAGTGTACATACTATTTAAGCAACGTTTGAGGAAATAAGTTGTCCCTCCAGTATGTATTTAGTACATTTACAGTAGGATGTCTATGTTGACATACAACATATAATTCCAATTTGACGTCTTTATTAAAATACATTATGTAATTTTAATAGCCTTTTCATATTATTAACTGTTTCTTCTTACACACGGGTTTTCCCAGTCTTACGCCTCCATTGAGAGACATCCATTAGGGATTAAGCTTAGAGACTGATGAAATACCTTGTTTACTCCTTCAGATAAAGTAAGCTAACCAGAAGTGAAGGTCACATCGAATATCGGATACTAACTATCCATGTAAGGTCACTTGTTTTCCAGTAAAGTGTGACGTAGCGCTAAGTTGTGAATTGACCTCTACTTTCATTCATATAGACCCCTGGGTCACGTTAGACGCCACACCACATTGCGCCCGACTTACGTGGGTAAAATTAGAGCGTCCATCCATTACTAGGACCGGACCTGTCAGAATACAACAGAGTGGTAATATCTTGATTTCTCTGTATTGAGTTGAATTAATTCTATATATTTTGTATTGTGAATGTATGTTGAATTTTATTGTGAATTTATTGATAATATATTTTCTACAAAGCTAAGTGGCACAATGATATTACATTTGTAGTAGTGGGGAGGATACCATTTGTATATAATTGAATTACCGTTGATTAATTGTTATCATGAGAGAGTCAAAACCCGCCACATATTCATTAACTAAATTGTATTATTAGCAACTTTGAATTAATGGATAAATATATTGTAAAGATTTTATATATTTGAATTTTCACATAATGTAAATTGTGAGTTAGTGGAAATTGTAAAGAATGATTAACACTGCTGTTATAAGGCCCATGTAAATCATAATTGTCACACAAGGCTGAAACATGATTAACAATGCATTGCAGCCGGTTCCTGAGTTCCTGAGTTCACCTCATAACTCAGATTCCAACTGTTAGCTGTCCCTTGATGGAAGTCCAATCTTGTTAAAAGCGTGGAGTCCAGGACCAGCGAGTGTCTATATGAGCTGAATCCATACTACCGTCTGTCGAACGACGAAAGATGCCAAAGGTCACGGAGGTCAGCGTGCGTCAGTGAACGACAACACATGTTATATAACAGATAAGTCAAAGCAAAGGAATATTCCAGAAATAATTCTCAATGGTGTGAATAATATTAACATTTCGGGTCGCACGTTACATTCTGTTCACGAAAACCAATTGTTCATTTTTTTTTCATTTGTTGTTTCAAATTTAATTTTATTGTTAAATTTCTTAACTGTTATCTCTCTATTATTACATAAGTATATGTAACGACTGTGAACTGCTACTGGGGGCGAGCAGTAAATAAATAAAGAACCATGTTTATTTATCTATAAATAAAGAGGGAGATAACATTGTAGCAGAGAAGTCAACTAATTTATCCGACTAGGTGTCGTGAACAATCTAGCTGAGATTGTGGCATTGGAAAGGGAGATAAATTAGGCAAGTCCAGCCGTCGCTAAGGTTAGGGGTTATCCTATAATTTAATATTGGTAATCAGTGCCTAAATTATGACGGGGTCGTAAAATGAAAACTGGACATGTGACAAACAATTTGACGTCTATGTAAAGATACATCAGTATAATTTCATTATGACGTCTATGTTAAGATACATCAGTATAATTTCATTGTGACGTCTATGTTAAGATACATCAGTATAATTTAAATATGACGTCTATGTTAAGATACATCAGTATAATTTAAATATGACGTCAATGTTAAGATACATCAGTATAATTTCGATATGACGTATATGTTTAAGTACATCAGCACAACCACGAAAGAATGTATATGTTAAAATACAACAGTACAATCTCAATTGCATATGCGGACAGCAAGGGAGACAATAGTTAAGAAAAATTTAGAATGTCAACCTTGTCCAGGAACTTAAAGCTCAACATGCAAAGAATAAAGCTCAACATGCAAAGAATAAAGCTCAACATGCAAAGAATAAAGCTCAAAATGCAAAGAATAAAGCTCAACATGCAAAGAATAAAGCTCAAAATGCAAAGAATACAAAAGAGAGGATGTGGCAGTAAGAAGCACATAACAAGACCACTCAGTCACGCCTGCCACTGCACAATAACTTAGCGCCTACCGCTTTCCGTACTCGTATTGTAATATGACCTACACTGAGGCATACGATATATTTCTGCAAATATTATATTGGAAGTATGTGACGAAAGCAACGTTTTATTAGTCAGTTCTTTCTGTTATAGTGTTAGTAGTGGCGAAGGAAGGGAATGTGCAGTGTCTGGAGAGTATAAGGTAATAGTGGAGACGACTGTGCAGTGTAAAGGTAAGAATGGATACGACTGTGGAATGCATAAGATAAGCTTATATACGACTGTGGAGTTTGTAAGGTAAGAATGGAGATAATTATCAATCATTGTGTTGTAATTTGTGTGTATAGCGAACAATTGTTTGCTATTGAGACAAATCAGAAAGTGCACTTTGTAATTTTTCTTATTTTTTTAGAACAATTATGTGTACATGCATTATTTACAATAGAGAGTCTGACTGCGGTGTGGAGACATTTGGAGTAAGAGATCAATAATAATTTTGGGTCAATATGTGCAAGTGTACTCCTGATGCACGCGTATGAAATGAATGTAACAGTTGACTACAGAAATGGAGTTGTAATGGACTACGTCGGTTTTGAGTGGTAAGCGACACATACTATGACAAAATGAATAAAAACTTTCTGTTTTCCTTGCAGCTGAATAAAATAGCGATGGCCACTTCAGACTACAAGGAAGCAAATAATAAAATTCGCCTGACTGTGAGTATGTTTATATTTGTTGTGTTTACATAAATTATTACAAAGTGCACTAATACCTGTGTATAAACAAATTATTAATCACATGCATCATTGAACTCATTCCTCCTTGTGACGTGGTGGCCCACATTCTCACGATTTTATTAAACTTATTAAAGCTCAAGTTATCTTTACTCGTAATAATACTTTAAATTTTAATAATAATGATTTAAATAATAATAACAGTTCTGGCTTTATTACTTTATTATATAATACGAGCAGTGATTTTATTAAACTTATTTAAGCTAGAGTTATCTGTATGGCATGGCAGTGATTTTATTAAACTTATTTAAGCTAGAGTTATCTGTATGGCATGGCTTCAGCCAGTAAGAATGGTCCGGTCCTCATTTATCATTGCCCATAAGAGCAGAACGCCATCCGGGCCGACGGGTATTAGAACTGGACATGTAGAGTGTCACCCAAGGTTGGGAAAATCTTGACAAGAGATGTAAGAAAGTTTTAATTGTGTAAGTTTGGGAACCCAAAGTTAGACTATCTTGGACTCACATCTCCTTCAGTGATAATAATCCTGTAGTTATATTTCAACGATTGTACAAAATTATAAGTTTGTGGACTTGCAGGTAATCTGTTTTTACAATTCCCTAATTGCCAGTAAAGGTGATATTTCAAAGAATGTTAAAATTATGTTTGTGGATTTTTAGGAAATCTCAATTTTACAATTCCCCAATTGCCAGCAAAGGTGATATTTCAAAGAATGTTAAAAATATGTTTGTGGAATTTTATGAATTTTACAATTCAGTAATTGTCAGTAATGGTCAGTATCATTATTTCTCGAGCTATTTATTAAAGTCAGTCATTTTTAAAACATTTTACAGCTTATTTATATTCCTATCGTTTATATATCTATACTCATATATTTTAAATGTTATCTAAAGTTCTACATTTAATAGTGTTTAGTAAAGGTTGTTTAGAGTTGTATATAGTGTTTATTAAAGGATGTCTACAGTTTTATTTGTAATAGTGTTTACTAAAGGTTGTCTTGAGTTGTAAATGTAATAGCGTGTATTTAAGGTTGTCTAGAGTTATATTTGTAATAGTGTTTATGAAGGGTTGTCTAGATTTGTTTATGTAATATTGTTTACTAAAAGTTTTAAGAGTTGTATAAGATTTACTTTTGACAAATATTTCCACCTCTCTTTTATTTTTGTAACTTATATTTCATATTTTCTCACTAACCATATCTTTTATGAAATGTTCTAAGTAAATGTTCTTTACTGGGGAAAGAATGCTCGTACTACAGCGAAGTTGGCATCGTGCGCCGCATGTTTAGTGCAATGCATTTTAGGAAGAAGTCACATGATATTAACAAGCATTGCAATGCATTTTAGGAAAAAGTCACATGATATTAACAAGCATTGCAATGCATTTTAGGAAGAAGTCACATGATATTAACAAGCATTGCAATGCATTTTAGGAAGAAGTCACATGATATTAACAAGCATTGCAATGCATTTTAGGTAGAAGTCACATGATATTAACAAGCATTGCAATGCATTTTAGGAAGAAGTCACATGATATTAACAAGCATTGCAATGCATTTTAGGAAGAAGTCACATGATATTAACAAGCATTGCAATGCATTTTAGGAAGAGGTCACATGATATTAACAAGCATTGCAATGCATTTTAGGAAGAAGTCACATGATATTAACAAGCATTGCAATGCATTTTAGGAAGAAGTCACATGATATTAACAAGCATTGCAATGCATTTTAGGAAGAAGTAACATGATATTAACAAGCATTGCAATGCATTTTAGGAAGAAGTAACATGATATTAACAAGCATTGCTAGAGGCATTACTATAATTAAACTGAACTACTGTTATTTCCTGGAACACAATAGGACACATTCCATAAATTCGTGCACTTTTCTCTAAACTTGTAATGAGTGAATAACAAGTTAAACCAATCAGAAGTGAGAGTTGTAGATGGAAAAATTTCGAGCCTTGAAATAATTCCTCTTTACCCCTGAAAAAAATTACCTGTGAACGGACGGGATTTCGCTCGACTCCCCGTTTGGGAGTTAGCGCGGTAAAAGTCTGATTCAAAGTGAGTAGAAAATAGCGACTGAGTTCATAGTTGATTTGGAATTGTTTATTCTTTGCAGCTAAAATAGAATGCATTGATTTCTGTATAGTTTTTACCAAAGAAAAGGGGAATGTAAATATTATATCAATTTTAATATGTTTGTAAATGTTGCATTAATTCAAGTCATCATTTTTAATTTTAGAAATGTTGTTTGAATTTATGCTAGTTGATTTAGTACGACCACACGCTGGTCCCTATTAAAGAATCAGTTGACATTTAATCTGCTTGAAATTATAGTTGGATTAGAGTGGTCTCTCATCATAACTTTTTGATGTGGAAAAATTCAAGTTATGCCTTAAATATTTTCTATGCTGTTATAATTCTTATTGATTTATACAACTGTACTAAGAAGCGTATTTTTCCCATTGAATGACTATAAAAGAAAAGACAGATAATATCGCTATTCTACAGAAGGTCATTTTTGTATTTTTCGCAATCAGAAAACTCCCTGCTACCTTCATTGGTTACCTGTTACCTTCACCATTTATATGTTACCTAAACGGTTATCTTCACCTGTTACTTTATCATAACTTCATCATATATTCGTCATTACCGTTTTTATCACGGTAGTCGTCATATTAACCTTGCCTCTACATGCCTTGGACTCGTCTCATCTTTGGCTGGTCGCCCGTGATATTGTACGACCTTGACCTTGGCTGTACTTTGGTCTTCTGATGCTGAGAGGCACTATGATCTTGTTCATCTGTATACTCGCACTTGTGAAGTAAAGGTCGTGAGACCGTATTCTGAGTGTGGCTGTGATGACATCTACATTTAGCAAGAGAAAGGCCGCTTAAAGGATAAGATATCCTTCACCCTCTGTGAAAACCCCTACTGCCAACTTGTGAAATCTACTTGTTACATACCAGTATTTATTTATAGACCCTGTCTCAAGATGAGGATTTGGAAGTTATTAATTTTAACACTACACCTAAGTGACGACAGACAGGTTGTCAGACTCACTCTTCAGTCTCTACAAGTTAATTACTCTCAACTTGGACATTAAACGTAATGACAAATGAGTCCGTGTTACAATGCACGGGATGGACAAGTTGTCTTGATATGACTAATTATGCACGGGATGGACAAGTTGTCTTGATATGACTAATTATGCACGGGTTGGACACGTTGTCTTAATATGACTAATTATGCATGGGTTGGACACGTTGTCTTAATATGACTAATTATGCACGGGATGGACACGTTGTCTTAATATGACTAATTATGCACGGGTTGGACACGTTGTCTTAATATGACTAATTATGCACGGGTTGGACACGTTGTCTTAATATGACTAATTATGCACGGGATGAACACGTTGTCTTAATATGACTAATTATGCACGGGATGAACACGTTGTCTTAATATGATAAAATAGCATCCCGCAGCATCATTACGCATCTCGTAAAATTCCAAATCTGTAAGAATTTCGGAACACGTGTTAGATTTTATTTCAATCTATTTCTCTGGCCCCAACATCAGAAGAAAAAGGCAACAATTCATACAAATCAAAATGAAAAAAATACAAAATTTTACAACAGCATCTTAATAAAATTCATTTACTAATCATTAAGAATTTGATATGTTACCTTATCTGAATAACGGCGTGTTAATCCTTTATTTCACAGAATAACTGCGGCCGTTTGCACATTAAGTACTGTCTTGTCGTGAATGAATTTCTAATTCAATTCTCCCGTTATTTATGTAAATCTGCATATCGTTTGCGGGAAACATATTTCTAACATAGCGTCACTGGCATCATTGGTGGGAAACATACATCTAACATAAGTTCCTGAGCGTCATTGGTGGGGAACATACATCTAACATAAGTTCCTGAGCGTCATTGGTGGGAAACAAAGATCTAACATAAGTTCCTGAGCGTCATTGGTGGGAAACATACATCTAACATAAGTTAATGAGCGTCATTGGTGGGAAACAAAGATCTAACATAAGTTCCTGAGCGTCATTGGTGGGAAACAAAGATCTAACATAAGTTCCTGAGCGTCATTGGTGGAAAACAAAGATCTAACATAAGTTCATGAGCGTCATTGGTGGGAAACATACATCTAACATAAGTTCATGAGCGTCATTGGTGGGAAACATACATCTAACATAAGTTCCTGAGCGTCATTGGTGGGAAACATACATCTAACATAAGTTCCTGAGCGTCATTGGTGGGAAACAAACATCTAACATAAGTTCCTGAGCGTCATTAGTGGGAAACATACATCTAACATAAGTTCCTGAGCGTCATTGGTGGGAAACATACATCTAACATAAGTTCCTGAGCGTCATTGGTGGGAAACATACATCTAACATAAGTTCCTGAGCGTCATTGGTGGGAAACAAACATCTAACATAAGTTCCTGAGCGTCATTGGTGGGAAACATACATCTAACATAAGTTACTGAGGGTCATTGGCGGCAAACACATCTAACATAAGTTAATGAGTGTCAAATTGAGCAAACTGCCCCCCCCCCTGCCTCCACTCCTCAACCGTTCATACATGGTTTATAATCCGTTTAGCATAACAGTAATCCATTTAACGCGACACAACACTGCATCACACAGTCGCAATCGCCAAAATAGAAAAATATACATTGCAGAATTAATACGTCTTATCGAATAAAAATAATAAATGAATAATAATAAAACTTAGTTAAAATAGGCATACGTTGCCCATGACTCTGGGACACTACTCAACGAACTAACTTTGCTCATCATAGATTGTGGTAATATTAGACAAATGTTCAGAGAGTTTCAGGCCTCATACGTCATTGACCTGTCTATAGATCTTATATTCTGTGTATCTAATTCGTTATGTTTATATGTTATTCGTTCGTATTTACTTCATATTGAATTGATGTGTTGTATATACGTGTTATACTTATAATAAATTATATTTCTTATTGTTGAATTGATGTGTTGTATATACGTGTTATACTTATAATAAATTATATTTCTTATTGTTGAATTGATGTGTTGTATATACGTGTTATACTTATAATAAATTATATTTTTTATTGTTTACACCCTCGCCCTTGTTACATAATTGGGTTTGAAAGGTTAGAGCAGTTGTGGGCTTAAATTATTAAATTCGGGTAGAAAAGATGTGGGGTCAATGGGGTGTTTATTGCTCTGCAAGAACAGGTCAGGTCAGGGATAATTACTGGTGATTTACTGTATAGTACGTTTTACTCTGGGGAGGTTACCATGGGAAGTCTCCATCCAGATCTCCGCCCGCAACTGAGATGTGCAGATTATCGTACGCATATTAAAGATTTTTTTCTTACAATTAAGAGGCCCTATCATAATCACATAATTAATTTTTTTACAGATAAGAAAAAAAACTGTTCACAATACTGTTTATTAAAGGTTGTCTAGAGATGTATTTGTAATACCGTTTATTAAAAGTTGTCTAGACTTGTATTTGTAATACTGCTTATAATATGAATGAATGGGAAACGTTTGCAGAGATTTCCAATACACGTGGACTGTAATGACTCGAAGGAATTGCTGACGTTGATCAGGGACAGAAAGCTGCAAATTCACTTTATTGCCATCGATTCATTAGGGTGAGGTTTGATATTTTATTTTATTACCAGATCCCAAGAATTATTTTTTGAAGAAACCTACAAGTACCTTCTAGAATAATATTATAATAAAAGTGGCAGTATATGCATATCTTCAATAAAATGATAAATGTTTAACAAGTTATCGTTTTGTTATTAAAACATACATTGAAATAAAATAAATAAATTCAAGCCATGTATAACACGCTAGAAATACCTTCCTTAAAATTAGTTTGTGACTTGATTTCCAATAATGTTTAACAATGCAGATTACACACAAGTCCTTCAATCTATGAACAGCTGTTTAAATTCCTGTGGAGAATGATAAAACCTCAACCAACCATGTCTGTCAATGACAGTCTATTGAAAGCCATAGAAACACTCTATGACACAGCGCGTGAGTATTTGACCTTGAGAGATATATTCCGCATCCCTTTGTACATTCAAAATATGTTGACCTGCTTCACGCATCGCTTATCATGTAATAATAACATACGTAATTAAAATAAAATTATATTGCCTAAAATATATCCATTATTGTCTAGGTGTTGCACCATCTATCATATTTTGTACGTCAACATTTATAGACATTTTTTTAAATAGATAATCGGATTGAAAAGGATATTATTGACATTGCTCTTATATCGTGCTCCCGAATAACAAAGAGCTATGACATAGACAATAATCGAAGAGACGACCACTTTCCGATGGATGTATCCGGTTGTAGTACTGGAATGAAGAATATAAGTATAAAAGACGAATGTTTCGATAAGTGAACATGTGAATTTCGATTTAACTGAATAAGTAGAAACATACTGATACAGTTGCAGTAAGTAGGGATTTGCAGTATTGAATTATCTGCACAAAACATAGCTTTTCATTGAAACCAATATAATAAATTACGTTTACATATTTTACACTTAATTATGATGTCCTTGACAAGCTATCCTGGCTAAAACTGTTTTAATGAGGCAGGATTTCATTGCACTCTATTAATAGCTAGTTAGTGAATGCATTGACACTTCATTAAAGTGTTTCGTTTGGTTTAGTTATAAATGGCTTTCTTTAAAAACTTATTTCCGGTTTGTAAAGCTGGAGTGTTGTTGACATGGAATGGACAAACGACGTGGCCAGGGGAAATAATACACAAGGCCTTACAACAGCTGCACTTGAATGAAAAGAAAGACAACCAGAATTTTGCAGCAGCTGCATGCATATTTAGGAATAATGTTCCTGGAAATCTGCAGAACTCTCTTCAAAACGATGTTAGTATAATACACGATTTATATGAATTATTCTTTTGACGCCAACACCACTTAGTAAATGACATATTATTATTAATTATTTAATCATTCATAACTAATTACAAGTGATTATAATCTTAATTTATGTTATTAATTATTTTCCAGCAGACTCCTCTCCATCTCCCACTTGGTGAATATGCGGTCACTATAAACGATTTCTCTCTTCTACCACATTTAAGATAAACATTTACTGTCATACAATGTTTCTCTAGGTGGTAAACATATTAATAAAGGAGAAGAAAATCCGACTTTAATCTATATTTAGTGAGCCTCCATCCACCCACTTTCTTCTCCAACGTGTCTATCAATTTGCATAAGATGGTCAGTAAACTTAACAATGAATGTATTAAATCAACAATCAAATATGCATATGGCAAAACAATGATGAAGGAAAGATTAATTGACATGACACAAAACCACATTTGAGTAAATTTATTTACACAGTCTGTATCTTAAAATACAATTCAACAATAATGTCAATATAAATAGAATAATTCTTAACAGAACAGAAATCGAATTATTAGATATAAACCGAATTATTAGATATAAACGATAACAGTTCTACCTAACATTGTGTAGATTATGCCATAATTGTCTTTTTGTGTGCATTTTTCATATCAAATCACAGATTCATTGTCTACATCATTTTTCAAGTGTTTTCTCTCCTCACACTCAAAAACAAAGTTGCACTGTCATTCCCTTGAATTCATGTTGGCGCTCTCTTTTACCATGTCAGTTCCTTCAAAGAGAACAACAATTACATCAATGCAAGTGACTTCCTTGCACAAGAATCGCTTGATTGGGTCAGTTTAGTTTGACACCATATATCAAAGGAGTGTAGTGTATTCTTTTACAATTAACACACTGCAGCAGACGATTTCCTGCTTCTACCGGACGTAGTGGTTTCCAGCAGATGATTTCTTACTTCTACCCAAACGTAGTGGTTTCCAGCAGATGATTTCTTACTTCTACCCGGACGTAGTGGTTTCTAGCAGACGATTTCTTACTTCTACCCAGACATAGTGGTTTCCAGTAGATTCAAATAACACGAGGGAGGAAATTAAAAAGGTAGAAAGGCCACTTGTCCCATTAAGCTAACCACTTTCAAGACCGGACTTCTTCTTGCCACTCCAAATTCAAAGTGATTAGACAGTAAATTTCTCCCCCACCAGGTAAACCAGCCAATTAGCTGGTCTCATTCTCGTAAATCATAACTATTGGATAATAAAAACTACTCACACAGTTTGCATTACAATGCAATCTCTAGCATATTCTCAACATGGGTGTTTACTTCAACTGACACTTTCAAAAATATTGTCATAAGGAGTGTCCAAGGTCGGGTTACTCTGACAATTTAACAATTTATAAAACAATTAAAATTAAAAATCGTGATAGACAAATTTACTCAGCCACACTTCCCTTGTCTTATGATCTAATGAATTTAGTTAAATTTTGTGACAACATTTTGCATATTCATTTAAAATAGAACTAAACTAAACATTTATTATGAAAGTAATGTAGAATATGAAGTTAAGAACTTGGTTCCTTATGTAGTTGTCAATTTGAGAACTTGGTTTGTTCCTTGTGTTGTAGAATACCAACTAGAGAACTTTGTCCACATAAAATCAAGGATAATAATGTGTTTGCGGTTTCCTTTAAACATAAAAGAATGCCAATTAAGACACATTACTTAAATTGTTGGGGTTTGAGAGCATTAACAAATAATATAAATTAAGTTAAATTAAGGAATGCTATATAGTTGATAATATATGGCTTTGAAAGGTAGTGTGAGATAAATAATGAAAACTTGAAAATATGAGTTCAAATAAAGAATATAAATCTTTTATATAATCATTCAGACATTCACCAACGTCACTGGATTGTAAAGAAATATTTAATCCCTTCCACCTGTAAAGGCTTTAGAACATTCATGGATTATTAAACATAATGTATACTGTTTTGACACTTAGTATCGCATTGAAAATAAACAAAATATTCAGTATGTCATTAGTAATTCAAATGTGATTATTGTACGAATGACAAATTTGGTCAATTTTAAACAGAAATGAATTGCGGTAAAATCAAGTTCTCAAACCAAACAGAATTATTGACATATCGTCTTCGCATTCGTGAGCCATGTGTAAAAAGATAAAAGCTATTTTTTTTCTTATAAAGCATCTAACGTGTTATTAGAAAGTCGCGGTCAAAGGTTAAGAAAATATTTTCTAGAAGAAATGTCAAATGAAGTGTATGTTGAGCAGTAGACATAGAATTGAGACACAGTATTTATATCAAGACACAGTCACGAGACTTAAGTCAAGATTCAGTCACGTAAATCAAAATACTGCAACGTTACTTAATATACTGCAACTTTGCTTTAGTTATTATACATGACTATAGCTAGGTCAAGTTTGCAATCAGTAGAGTGCAGTGCTTTTTACACTTACACCCCATTTCTAACATTATCAGGATAAGTCATAGCAGTTTACATACAATAAACCAGGAGATTCATATAGCACGTGAAAATAGGCAAATGGAAATTCAAAACTGGAAAGGCTACTTGCTCACTGCAGAATATAATTAACAATATCAAGATTTTATCAAACTGCATGTGAAGAACCTAGTTCAAGCACTTGTAAGAATACTAGTCTACTCACATAATACATCTTATTAAACACAAATATGACATATCAATAGCTAAGCACATGAGCTGTTTCTAAGTCTATTCTCTCTCAATCAGTCAGTTTAAACTCACCATCAAGCTAATGACAGCCTTCCAAAATAGGACTTTCTTCTTGCCACTTCAATTTCAAAGTGATTAACCAGTAGCATTTTCTACAGCAATAACTTTTTAATCTTAGCCCATTAGCTGGTCTCTTTCTCGTAAATCGTAACCATTGGGTAATGAAAAAGAAACTAATCTCTCAGTTTGCATTACATCTGCAATCTAGACTATTTTTCCTCGAGCTGTTTACTTCAACTCAGATACTTTCAAAAATACTGGCGTAAGGAGTGCCAAAGGTCGGGTTACTCTGACAATTTAACAATTAAAAATTAAATTTAAAAATCGCGAAAGGCAAACGTATTTTGTCACATATTCAAATCCGAAATCATTCACTTGGTCACTCGTTGTTTCTTTTGTTTTCCTATTTCATCCTATTTCTTCTTATTGAGCATTCTTTGTTTCACACAGTCTATAGTTTGCTTCATTATTTGTTATATCTTTTCCTCTACTTACTGTTGTATTTTCTCTTTCATATATTCAGTGTTTTGTGTGTCCTTGCTTCGCGTTATTTATTTTATTCCTACTTCATTTCCTCTCTGTTATCATTTGTATTATAATACCTTTGTAGTATTTAGTATTTGTATTTTAATACGCTTAAAATGTATTATTATCCCACAGGACCCAAGACCCTCTATGCAGCCCGGCCATTCAGACTCACATGTTTATGAAACGACAGAGTCACACTTTAGCACTCATTGTATACTGACTAAGTGTGACAGCAGTAATCATTTAGGGAGCACGACTGCTTATTATGAAGCCTTTTCCTCACTGATAAAAGCAGGTAAATAAATACCAATATTCAGCAATAAGCAGATGTATGAATGAACGTATGAAAACATGGACTTTTAACTTTTAATTAAACCATATTGTGTATTGCTGACTGGATTCCTGTATCTGATTCTTTTGAAGCCTCCAGTGACGAGGGCAACAAAGACGTGCAACAGGTCTGCATACTAATCAGTGGGGGAGAGAGGTCTTTGGACGTGGTCAAGCTCTCCCTGGACAACCGTATACCTGTCATTGTTATGGACGACGGAGAAAGTTCAAAGGTTTGCTAGATTTTCTTCATTTCATATTTTGTATTATGATTTTATTGTTAGTTGTTACAACCATTAACACAGCCAATGGCGTAGCAATGAATTGTGCAGGTTGTTCAATGCACAACGGCCCCGGCGTTCAGAGGGCGCCTGACAGTCTATGTTGTTTTTTTTTACTTTCAGAATGTAATTGCAGGGCGCCCACTCCCAAACTTGGCGCAAGGGCAAACCAAAAACCTGCTACGTCACTGCACAGTGCAATATTTACTGTAGCAACACACACACACACACACACACAAAACAAAAAACAAACACACACGCACACACGCACACACGCACGCACACACACATACGCACGCACGCAGGCACGCACACACACACACACGCAGGCAGGCAGGCACGCACGCACGCACGCACGCACACACACACACACACACAAACATATATATAATATATAATATTTATTTTTTCAAAAGATTGGCGATTATGCCGGTCGGATTGCTGACCTGTATCGAAATGCATACAATCCAAAGAAGAGTGGTGAATGTAATAACACAAAGAGGTAATATTTATAAGTATTATTGTTATTGAATTCGCTTAACAAGAATTGTGCTGCTATCGAATTCTGTCAGCTAGCCTTTCATTCTCATGGAATTCATTAATAAGTCATGTTTTGCTGTAAACTTCAATTAAAGAAGACCCATAAACAAATTTAAGAAAGAAAGAAATAAAGTTCAACACTTTAATCCACTTGTCATTTAGAATGATCATGATATAATGTCAGAATAGAATTGGAAATATGTGACAGAAATACAGAAAGAGAGAGAGAGAGAAGGGAAGAGAAAGAGAAAGAAAAAGAGGGAAAGAGAAGGAGAGAGGATATAGGTAAAGAGAGAGGGAGAGAAAGAGAAAGGAAGAAGAAGAAGAAAAGAAAGAAAGAAAGAAAGAAAGAAAGAAAGAAAGAAAGAAAGAAAGAAAGAAAGAAAGAAAAGGGATAAACAATAAGAAAGAGAGAAGGGCAGATACAGAGATGGAAAGAGGGTAGGAATGAAAGGAGAGATGGAAAGACAGATAGCGAGGGGGGGGGGGGAGAAAGAGAAAGATTGAGGGATGGAAAGAAAGATAGGGGGAAAGAAAGGTGAATAGAGATAGCGATTAGGTCAGGGGAAACATACAGATTGATATATAGATAGATTGCGATGTTCATGATTTGTAAGTTTACAAATATTTGTTTTGTAATCAAGACAACATTCTTAGCATTACTTGCAACAAGCATTTTATTAACAGCAGCAATAAGAGCAATAGTACTACTACTACTACTACTACTAACCTTGGATCTCCCATAATCTTGGTAAGATTCCTAGACCTTGGATCACAACCGACAGTCAAAAACAGAAGTCGTGGAAAGAGGCAAAATAATAATAAAAACAAATACTAAAAGAACAACAAGAAGAAAAATATATTCTCTATTATTATTTCCTCTGTGTAACAGAAGCAGACTGACCCCTTTGCGACAGCCGCCCTCCAACCTAGAAGATGTTGCAAACAATTTGGATTACATATCACTGTACAATCCCCAGAGAGAAGACCTTTTGCATTGCATTGTGGGGACATTTCGCAAATGTAAGTCCAAAAGAATAGTGGCTTTACTCACTATTTCCCTAACACTTCACGCTCTCAAAGCATGGAGTTGTACATAACAACCATTATACTCGTACTTGTATACTCACTCTTTCCCTAATACTTCACGCTCTCAAAGCATGGAGTTGTACATAACAACCATTATACTCGTACTTGTATACTCACTATTTCCCTAATACTTCACACTCTCAAAGCATGGAGTTGTACAGAACGACCGTTATACTCACTATTTCCCCAAATCATCACAATCTCATTGAATGGACTTGTACATAACGACCGTTATACTCGTAAGTGTATTCTGTCTACTCACGAAGTATAGTAATGTCTCCTTTTTCAAATCTTCAACGTTCTCTGCTATTAGCTCTATAGATTAAAATTCACCATTATTGATTAATAAGCATTTCCTATCACTTCACTATATACTAAAGTTACCATTGTTAAATGATTAGCACATGTAATTTATATCTATATAATATTGATAAGCACTCTCTATCACATCCACTATATACTAAAGTCACCATTGTTGTTTGATATGCATTCTCTATAAGTTCCGTATTTACTAAAGTCACCATTGTTGATTGATCAACGCATGTAATCTATTTTTTATATAATATTGATATGCATTCTCTATCAGTTCCGGATTTACTAAAGTCATCATTGTTGATTGATAAACGCATGTAATCTATTTTTTATATAATATTAATAGGCATTCTCTATCACTTCATCACTAAAGTCACTATTGTTCATTGACAAGCATTGTCTTTCAATTCATGATATACTAAAGTCATCTTTATTGATTGATCAATACACTGTCTATTAATAACATACGTATTGTCTGCTGTGCTCCATCTATCATTTCCCTTGACATTACTTTCCTGACTGATAAGTGTCCTATGTTATTAATATGTATCTACTATAGATCCCATTCTTGTTTGTAAAATATCAGTTATATCTATGCACATATCAATGACCTAATTTATATCTATACATATATCTATGCACATATCAATGACCTAATTTATATCTATACATCTGCGTGATCATTTATATCGCTACACCTATGACTTCATATATATATCGAAATTATGAACAACCTTGTCGTCTACCTATTGTATTTAAACATGCACAATATATGCAATCATATTTTCCTTAATTTCTCCAATATTAATTTATTAATTTAAATAATTTCAGGCAGACTCATGAAAGTGCAAGAAGATATTCTGAATATTTCCATTGTGCCCAAGCTTTCCCGGCTTCAAAGCACAGAGAGCAATGATCCGTGTATGTACTGAGTGTGAAATACTCACGTTAAGTATTATCACACATTACCTCTGTGTGCATGAGTGTTAAGTGCATATGACTTTGACTTTGCATAAGTATTGAATCTAAATAAAATTTGCTAATTACAGAAATAGCATTGGTAAATCTATGTCAGAATATATTAAACCAATTATGCTTATTATATACCTTATTTTCATAATTCTAAAATCATTAAAGTATTCACTTTTTCTACTGTCTGTATAATTATTGAGTAGACTTCCGTTAAAGCTTGCTGATGCAACAAGTTGTTTATGTGTTAAAGAAATGTAGAGTAAGTAAAGGTGAAGGACAGGTCAATGGACAGATTTTAGATGCTCATAATTGGCTATTTGCTATCCATATGGTGACGTAGCGCTAAGCCACCAGTTGTCCTCATTTCATTCAAATAGTCACCTGAATAAATCAAATCCATCAGACGTGCAGACATTGATATAAAGTGCCCATCATCCAGAGTGAAGAGAAATTGCGTCCACCTTTGACCATGCCTAATTTCACATAGTTTTACGAGTAAGAAATATACAGTCTAGAGAAGTCAATATATTTACCAATTTCTTACTCATAAAACTGATGTATTTTGTACTATAAATATTGTTTAGAATATTTATGTGATTACTAATGTTGCTAAATGATTGTTATATTTTCCTTACAAAAGCTAAGTGGCGTTAGCGATTATTACACTTGTAAAATGATGAAGTAAAGTCACCATGTGTATGTAGTCATGTTTCCATTGGTTAATTGTTATCATGGGAAGAGCTAACGAGTTAACACATGTTGCGTGAATCACTACCTAAAATTGTATTATAATCATGATTGTATTATAATGGAGGAAATATATATATTGCAAAGAATTTATTCATTTGAAAACTTTCATTAATTCAAACTATAAATTAGCTGAAGCTAATTAGTGGAATTGTAAAGAATGATTATCGCTGTTGCCACAAGGCCCATATAATTGTTATTGCCACACGATACTGTAACATGATATTATTCATTAGAGCCTGTCTCGAGTCTCAACTCTTGAGTCACAAGTTGGAACCAGAGCTTGAGGAGTCTACAGTCTTACAGAGACAGGAACCTAGAGGCTAACCGACTGAATCTATGATCTAAACTGGAGGCATGACCCACAGTCTATGCCTGAAGTTGTAAAGGACCTCGAGAGGCTACTAGATTCACTATGTTACATCAGAACCGCATTAAATAATCAATGTCAATGTATTCAATGGTTATATAAAATATAAGTTAAGTTAATGCACCAAATGAGATACATAATTTTGAGACAGTGTTTGGATAGTTATCTGGGCTGCCAGATAGTACACTCCCTTATTATTCGTGAATCACAATTGTTCATTTTTCTTCTATTTTAATTGAGTTATTAAATTTATTGCTATCTTACCCATTGTTATATAATTGTTTGTAACCGACCAGACAGAAGTGATTGGGGGCAAGCCATAATAAAGGGATACAAAATTATAAATCTTAATTTATAAATAAGGGGAGATAACATTATCAGTTGAGGCAAGTCAACTGATTTATCTGGCGAGGTGTCGTGAATAATTGGTCGAATATTGTGGCATTTCAATGAGGATGAGTCACGCCGTCCGGCTGTCGCTTTTGTTAGGAATTATTCAATAAACCAATATTGATAACTGAAAATCTAAAATAGAACAGAGTCGTTAAACGTAGACCGGACATGAGACAGTCTAAATGAAATAATAAATGTCTGAATACATAAATGAATGGCTGTCACAAGTGGGATTATTTTATCGATCCTGTCTCATTGTTAATTAACTGAATTATTAATAACGAAATTTGATTGAAATGACTTTAATGCTGACAACAGCCCACTACATAATCTTCTCTTCAGTCTCTTAAATCGTACCACTTGCAATTAAATATAGGGAACAAAGACTAGCTGACGTGCCTTGAAATTGGCAACATTATGTCTCTATTTGTCACAAAAAACCCTCGCTAATAGCTTAGCGTCTTTGTGATTTTGTCAGCACTCCACAGATCCACTTGCACACACCATGGATGTTTGACAGTCTCTTTTTATTTCTGCATGCAAAAGTTACATATGCTCATGAGTTTGTATGCGAGACTGCATATAGAATGTAATAAGTAAACAAATTATGGACGAAATGGAAACGACTACACTGCTCTCACTCTTTCAAAACTAAAACAGATAAGTTACTATCTTATGATTCAATTCTTATTATTGTATGGGTCCTCTTTCATGTGGTGATAGTCACTTGCTCTGCAAATTATACATTCATAAACATGTTCCCTGTGTGTGGGGTGGGGGTGGGGGTAATGTCCTTAAATGATGTGATGTAATAATGTCAAAAATAAACAATAAATTAAATAGCATAATAATGCGGCAACTTCTGCTATCAAAAATAATATTGTTAGAATAAATGTCACCTTGAAAAGGTGTCAATGAAAAGTCTGGATACTAAGCCTTCCTACATGAATACATGATAAATAACAATTAAGTTCTTAATCAGTCTTATTAATTATGTGGACTGAATTTTTTAAATATTTCATTTATTGATTATTCACACATCCTTTAGAAATAGGGTAAGTTCAGTCTGACAAAAAGGATATTATGAAAACTGTGCAGGAACAAGGGAGACAATTGGAGTGGAGTTGTAGATTGCATGCAGATCGGGGGTGGGGGGTTACATACATATGGCCCTCCTTCGTGGCCTGCTCACTGGTGCAGAACAACAATATTGACTACAGATCACTTGTCTGTAGGTTGGGTCTCGCATTTTCACAAGACACCACTGCATCTGGAATGGGTTGATGTCGCATCTGTCCATCAATGGGGTATCCTCATACAAGGGTATTGCCATCTGTCACACATTTGCTTGGGTGCAATCGGTCCACCCATTGAATAGGTCTGGACCAAGGCCTCTGGTTGTCTCCACGTATAGTGTCCAATATTACTGCTTTACCGTGACACTGTAGCTGCTTGAACTCTCTCTCTCCACTAGAGTGAAGACACTCTTGTCCCAGGGAAATTCCACTGTCTTTCAGAGCCATCCAGTTACTTCCAACATAACTCAATGGTCACTCAAAAGATGGCAAGGACCAGAGGAGAATAAGTCTGTCCTCTCACTGTCTCGTTTGCTGTGTCTTTCTCTGTGATAAATCCCAAAGACAAATTACTCTCCATTTATTTACTATCCGAGCCTGAGAGTTTTGTAGAATATGGAGAAAAACTCTCAACGCACGAAATTTACATAATTATCCCCTTTACCCACTCCTTGAGTGGTTCTGCATGTGAAAAATCTCTAACATTTCCCATCATCCTCCAATTACACATTCTTTGAGCGATTTTGTGCGTGAAAAATCTTTTACAATTCCTATCATTCTTACCCACGGATCTTATTACTCTCAGTGCAAATCATACATTCAACAAGAAGCATTTCAAAATAGCCATTCTTCTTAAACTCCCATTTCACTAAAAACATTGACAATCGTGAAATGAGTGGTGATAAAAATTATACACTCCTGCATTCATATGAACCTTATGAACGTAACTTTATAATTGAATAATTAATAAAGTAGGTTTATTAACAACAATCTCAATTCAGCTCCTAAATTATAAGCTACTTAAAGAAAAGAAGTGAGGTTTTGTTAATTGTGTACAAATTGCACGCTTAATTAGCATTTAAAAACATTTTAGGTGACTGTGTCCGTCATGATACAAAATATGAAACTACACGTACAGTGCGCTCATAACCCGATAAAGTCCAGCGAAACGGTTATGCACTGTTAAAATTTTTAAAAAAATCTTTTGGCGAGTTCGCTCCCCTACTCTGAAGGCTGGATAGGAATAATAAAGAATAAAAGAGAAGAAGCGAAGGATGGAGATGAATGGTAAAGAAGAAAATATACGAAATGAAAACTGTATATGAAGGTAAAGAATAAAAGAGAAGAAAGGAAGGCTGGATATGAATGTAAAGAAGAAAAGAAAAGAGAAGGAGACTAGATATGAATGATAAAGCCTGGGAAAGGAAGCAATATGTTTAAAAAATATTATTAATTAATGTTAATGATTGAATGAATATACTAAAATTGCGTTGTAAAAAATATTTGCAGTATTTTAAATATTAACGCATATAAAGTAGCAAAAATAAAATTATAACAATTTTATTATTGACAAGGTTCATAAAGGTTTACTGATTATGCTACTATAGGTAATGCTACTATTGTTTGTAACGTCACAAAGTACTGTATTAGAGTTAGAACCAGTTAATACTAATGTTTTTAACGTCATAAAATACTGTATTAAAGCACGCAGCAGTTAATAGTAACATTCGTAACGTCACAAAATTAGATATTAAAGCACGCAGCAGTTAATACTAATGTTCGTAACGTCACAAAGTACTGTACTAATGCACAAGAGAGTTAGTATTAATGTTCGTAACGTCACAAAGTACTATATTAATGCACACGGGAGTTAGTACTAATCTTCGTAACGTCACAAAGTACTGTATTAAAGCACGCAGCAGTTAATACTAATGTTCGTAACGTCACAAAGTACTGTACTAATGCACAAGAGAGTTAGTATTAATGTTCGTAACGTCACAAAGTACTATATTAATGCACACGGGAGTTAGTACTAATCTTCGTAACGTCACAAAGTACTGTATTAAAGCACGCAGCAGTTAATACTAATGTTAACGTCACAAAATACTGTATTAATGCACACTGTAGTCAGTACTAATGTTAACGTCACAAAGTACTGTATTAATTCACACGGGAGTTAGTACTAATGTTCGTAACGTCACACATTTATTATAATAGGCTGCAGTTAATACTAATGAAGTTTGAGAACAATAAATCTTACAAAATGTATTTTGATGTAAAATATCTTTCTAAAGATTGACATTTGCATATTTCTAACCATTGTCTTGGTTTGGATCATGAGAACTCATTTTAATAATTCCAGCAGTATTGTGATAATGGAGTGACAGTTGGTAAATTATACTGCTACCTTTATTTGAAACTGCCAACTTTTAGAACAACTAGATAATAAGATATACAAAATTAATTAATTCAAAGACAATTTGACAAGTGAGAAATATTTTGTAAAGATCTAACGTTTTGCTTATTTATAGCATTGATAAGGATATGTATATCTCAGTGCTGATTGATTGTACAGCCGCAGTGAAGCAAGAGATGGACATGTTTCTGGCGATGTTGCTGGAGGATAAAACGGAATTTGTTGCAGACTTTTTTAACGGGTTACAAAAGGAAAGTATCTTCTGGGACAATTTTGATGCAGGATCGCTGCGCGTGTTGTATATACAGGTATTTCATTTGTGTATTTTATACATGTTGTAATCAACACTACTTTACCCATACTGTCATCAATATACAGATTAATTCTTAGCTACTTGCCCTGCATGTTTTATAAGTTGTAGACAAATAATAATTAAACTTGCGCGCATTTTAATCCCGACATAGTGTGTGTATACGTTCTGAAAACAAAATTAATGCATTGCAGTAATGTATCTTATATTTTCATGTCGAATGATATTTTCAGATCATTTTTCTTTCGTCGTTTTTTTTTTCTTTTTCAGAGCACAATTGCGGACATTCCAGAGATTGTTTATCCTCGAAAGTATTTGTACTCTTATCTCCTCTGTGACCTGACATTTTTGCAAATGGTTTGTATTGGAGATCAGTGCCCCAAGTGCGATTTGACAGAGACAGTTACAGGTAAATACTTGCCATTGTCGTGTCCACAGATTGTTTCCATACATAGTAATATGTCTATGCTAGCACGATTGTAGAATTGTTTCTAGTGTTTATTTCGTGCATCACTACCTAAACTAGTGTTCTTATCTACATATTATTAATTTTGTATGTCCTGCTAATTTATTTGTAATCTATCTAAACTAGTGTTCTTATCTACATATTATTAATTTTGTATGTCCTGCTAATTTATTTGTAATCTATCTAAACTAGTGTTCTTATCTACATATTATTAATTTTGTATGTCCTGCTAATTTATTTGTAATCTACCTAAACTAGTGTTCTTATCTACATTTTAGTAAATTGTAGGTCCTGTAAATTTATTTGTAATCTGTACCAGACTATTGCCTTTGTCTGTTTTTGTTCTTTTGATGCTACTGCTGTAGACTTTCAGCGAGGCCCTAATGCAGACAGGATGCCGACATGCCTACATCCGATCCAAGAACTTTTTTTGTGGTCGGTAATAGCTGGAAGAAAGGACATGGCACTTTTGTTCTGGGAAAAGTGTGACGTAAGTTTCCATTCTTTGCACGTTAGCCACACACGTAGCAGTTTTTCAACTCTCGAGCCATAGTAATGGTAATTAACAACAAACTTTAGTGACGTAAGTTTCCATTTATGCACGTTAGCCACAAACGTAACATTAACTATTCATTCATTTCATAGAGTGGCACAGTAAATTTGCATATCCATATTTCTAAACTTAATAATTATGAATTTGTTGTCAATGTTAATGTGACCAATCCTTATGTGCTTATGAAGACATTTGTTTTGCGTTGGAGTAAACAACTGAGGTGGACAATGTGCTAGCTGATGCAATCCAAACCTGTTCCAAGCAGATGAGTTGATTTTCTAACTAATAGTCTCACACTTGTTCATAACAACTTCAACCAATGGGGATGGACTAAAAGTTACTTTGTTGAAGAAAATCTCTAGTCTAATCACTTTGATTTTGACATAACTCAAGTCCGGTCATAAAGGCAATCATTAGATTATGGTAGGGTAACTGACTGATAAGGAAAGAATGGATTTAGAAATGTATATGTTTGCTATTGATCTATTATTTGAATTGGAGAAGATTTATGCAATTAACCATCGTTTCTATTTTCACAAATTTGAATACATTGTACATTAAATTTGTGAATTTTGATTGATGCTATATTTCTGATGCTGCTTCTGCTTCTAATGAATATTGTTGCAGGCATGTAAGGTGAGAATGTGTGTGTAAGAAAGAAAAGAGTTTAGGGATGAAACACATTCCTGAAATGTATGCCCTGCCTAATTTGACTTTTGCATAGTTCTGTATTTTAACAGATCATGGTGGTATGTAAATCCAGTACTCTATTCGAATCTAAATGTGTTTCTGTAAGTTGATTCATGTGAATTCCATTCATGAGCCAATATTTGGAAAATAATAACATGAGTTTGGTCTCAAGAATTCACGAATGTTTCTTTAACATCCTTTGTGGAATGCTGAGTAATGCACATGAAAATTCTATAACATTCTGTGTGATGTACTTTGATAGTACATGCGAAGTTCTTGATGATTCTCTATGGAGTGCTTTGTGAGCACATTGAAGATTCTGGAACAATTGTGTAACATCCCTCGAACGGATACATTGGACCTCTTTAGAAGGGGTATGTTTGCAACAAGTCACTTAGTCTTTTATTACATCACCTAATAAAAAGCAAAGTGACTTGTTGCAAACAGTTTGAATGTGAACATGTGCCAGCAACAACTACCAACATTGAAAACGTTATGTACATTGACAATAATTATCTATCTGAATCTCCAATCTCATTTTAATGATGAATTATATCCATTAACTTCATTTTATTATTGACTTTGGATGTCTATGCTATGATAAAATAAACGATTATCTAGCATTTATCGAACATTGTTGTGAAGTGAAGTAAATGTCAATGCTCTTTATATTATATTCATATGTTGTATATTTGATTGTTGATATAATAAATATATTAACAGTCTTGCACCTATATTAAAACCTTATGTTGAAGTAATAGTGGGTGGATGGGGGCTCCTTAAGTGTAAATAATAGATCGATTTTTATTACTCCTTTAGAAAGTAGTGTCCACCTGCATACATCTATGCAATAATAAAATGTCCATCTAATTATTGTGTAAAGAGTAAAGTTTTTGATACTCTTATAATCCAACAAGTGAGAGACATGTTGGTCTTGGAGAATTATTTATAACTATAAATTAAGGATATCGACCACTTGTAATTAGCTATGTGTTATTAATAAATAATAATCATAATAATGGAAGGGTGACAAAGGTGTCAAATAAAGTGAGGACTCATCCAGGATGACCTCAGATTTGTTCAAAATTATTAAACTAATTGTCTTTGTGTTGAAACTAGTAACTGTGTGAAATTGTTGTTGAATAATTTGTTGAGCTTAGGAACCTAACCTGGGAACCATAGAATGAAAAAAAAAACTAGAGAGATTATTTTGGCTAGCGAAATAAACATTTAGAAAGCAGTCTTATCTCACTCATTATTTTTATTACAGTAATTGAAAGAAGATATTTTCTTTGTCTACATTTCCCCGTTTTAATATTTTGATTAAACATTTGACTATTTTTATTATTTGTTGCTTGTGGTATTGATATGTGTACTACAATAGTTTCCTTTAGTGATTAGTGGAGATTACATTGTTTACATTGTTTAGTGGAGATTACATTGTTTACATTGTTCAGTGGAGATTACATTGTTTACATTGTTCAGTGGAGATTACATTGTTTACATTGATTATGCATTTTAAGTAACTAGATTTAAGTTTACTTATTGTTTGAGCGAGTGTGGATATATACTTTTTTTAAAAATCAGTCTCAAAACTTAACAAATATGCTAAGTTGTCAACTGACAATAGAGTCACTTTGCAATTTAAAATGAAAGTCACACTAGATCAGTGATGTTCAACTATGTTCAGACATTTAAAAAATGAAGATGAATCCAGATAGCCCCTCCTTACTTTTCTCCCAAAAGAAGCGTTTGACCTCTTGAATCAGAACCCAGAATCTTGCCAAAACCGTACCTAAGTTTAGCCAACGAACATCAGTATGTAGTACAAGATCACTGTAATTGGTTTTATAGTCTTCAATAAGTGTCTTAAACTGTGGTGGTTTCAAGATTTAGCCCGAATGAAGTTCAAAAGTTTAAAACAAAATCCATGACATTTTTCAGTTCATAGTCTTTCACTTTTGAGCAAAGAGTTTGCTGGTGGAGATCTAGAAAACCGTTATTTACCTGCAACAAGCCAATATCAATATAATTCTCTTTCCTACCACTGGTGGGGCACCATCCGTGGTAACTGAAATACGATTCTTAATGTCAATATAATTTTTAACAAGCGAATTGTGGGTACTCTATGAAGGTCTTCCCCTTAGGCTGTATCTTTGAGTGGTATCAGTGCCAACAGTTATTCTTTAAATGTATCCAACGCATTAAATCTAACCCACGTTATTAGGTGTTCTGTGTCAGTAACATCACATGATTAATTCAAGGCTAAAATAAAACCAGAGGCATTCTTCAAATCAAACTGCATCTGATCAAATATATTACTGGATAGCTTTGAAGCTCGTCTTTCCACGATCTGATGAGATAACTGAAGATCTTAAATTTACTTTTCTATTTTATCTTTCAACTTAAATTCACAAACAACGAATTGGCACATCTTTAAAACACGCTAAAGAAAAATGCATGCTGTTTATCTTGCAGGATAAAATTGCCTCTGCACTGTTTGCTAGGGGGTTGCTGAATGGAATTGCTAAAATGTGTGACGATCCAAAGGTCGAAGCGAATAGAGTCGCCTTTGCTGAGTAAGTCTTCTTTTACTTATTTTATGTTGGCTTATTAATAGTATCCAAGACAATTTTAATATTATTAATGAAAGAGCATTACATATTTTCTGCAGAATGAATTGCTCTCTACAATATTCATATGGTAATTACTACCAAAACTGCTGGACAGTATACAGAAACGGCTACTAGGAAGTTGAACTGTTGGGTAAAGGACGAATGACAGGGCACGCACCACTTAGTTAATGAAGTGATTATTACTATTAATTAATCTTTCATAACTAATTTCAAGTGATGAGAATATTAATTGTATTTTATTAATGATCCTCGAAGAGAAACCACTCGTCTATCACTTGGGGTATATGCAGGAGCTGTAAACATTTTCTCTCTTCCACAACATAAACATTTACAGTCTCATAATATTTCTATAGGTGGAAAACGTCTTACTAAAGGAGAAGATAAATCCAACTTTAATTTATATTTGGTGAGCCCCCATCCACCAATTTTCTTCTCCGACATATGATTATCAAATATCAATATATGTAATGACAATAAATTTAACAATAAATGTATTATAAGAAAAAATCAAATATACATATGACAATTACAATGAAATAGATTCATTGATATCAGTATTCCATTAATTCACATTTGGGTGATTAATGTCTACAAAATCCATACATATAACATAATAAAATAACAGTTCAACAATAGAGTCAATACAAATTGCAGGTTAATCCTATCAGAGAATAGAAATGGAGTTATTAGAGGAAGATAACGTCTTTTTTACATGACCTGGATTAAACGCTGTTTTAACAGTCTCTTCTTGCTTTTGCAACAACATCACAATGTCACAATGTCCACGTCAACACTTGTCTCCTGCCAGCACTGATGCACTGTTATATTCTTGGATGAACTTCAATGCTCTCCTCACCATGTCAGTTCCTACAAACAGAACATGATGATTACAGTAATTCTGGTAACTTCAATGTACTAGAATTCTCCTTATATATCTCCTGATGCATCCAGCATATTCATCAAAGGTGTATAAAATTATCCCTTATGTTTATACACACCACACCAGATGTTTCTGCACATTTCTAGTTATTCAGCTTTATAACTGGTGACCACGAGAAGGGTAACTGGAAACTTGAAAGTTGAAACTCAAACTCAAACTCAAATCCCAAACTCGAAAGTGCAAGTGAAAGGCTACATGTTCATTTATAAGAAACAAACGTAAGTTTCCAGTTTATCACAATATAACTCCATTCTATCTCACATTTCATTCTCAGCTTACTGCACACTGTTTCCTCATCCTTACTGTATCAGAATTACTTGCTGAAGGCTCAGGCTCAACACTTTGTGTATCTTCAGTGCTAATGATTCGTCTTCTAGATCAGCATTCTGTAAAGCATGATATATTGCAGTATTGGTTGCTTGTAAAATACCGCAATTACCTGATCACTAGTCATTCTTGAATGTATACCATGCCTGAGATCTAGTTGTAGCAGCGACTCTGAGCTGTTGACCACTAAAGTGCTCCCTACCATCCTCTTCACCACTGTATTCATCAGTCAGGTCATTAACTGGTCGTGGCTTTATGTAAATGTCTGCACCTTAGAAGTCACTGTCTTCCTCTAGCATGCTTATAACTTCACATGCACTAAAATGTCTGAGAAACCCATACTGTGTGTTTAAACCCTCAATGAAACCCTCCATACAATCCATCATAGCATCACATATACGGATGTATGTTTTCTAACTAACAGCATGACAACTATTATTTTGCTAGAAAATGAAGACACAAAATATGTGTGTGTGCGTGCGTGCATGCGCGCGCGCGCGTGTGTGTGTGTATGTGTGTGTGTGTGTGTATACACTCACATGTTACCTCAGTATGAACACAAACCACTGTTAATATTTTGCTGATAACTGATTAAAAATAATAACTAACCCGTGCCAAATTAGAATTTCCAGCACAACTGTGCTTGTTTATATTCTGTTATTCTAGTACTTAGTATCACTTTTATATTGCTTTCATGTGGGATTGTAATATAATTGTGGTATTTAATGTATAAGTGAACTGTTTCTTGGCCCTTTCTAGCACAAATGATTCCAATGGATAAATGCATTAGATAAGCCAATATATGTAGTGAGCGAGTTTTTGTGGCTCTTTTAAAGTCTCCATTCCCCAAAGCAAGGCATAATTAGTGTAGTTTATAATTGTAATAAATGAATGTGTTTCTAAATTGTATCATAATACTCTCATGTTGCTGTATTGTCTGCATAAGTGCTCATGTGAGCATGTGTACGTGTGATGTGCATGATAGCTATGGTTATCTAAACTCCGCATACACCTCATTATCCTACAAGCATGCGACGTGAAGTACATTTTAACCACAAATTCTATCATATGTGTTCTCTTCCAGGCGATTCCAGAAGCTCGCCATAGCAACATTGAACTCTTGCCATGAAAGGGACTGGCGTCTCAGTAACGCCCTACTGACCAGGCCCTGTCCATGGTGGGGCAACATGTCCACACTTTTGATGGCCATTGAAACACAGAATGGAGAATTCATTGCCCAGGAAGCGTGCAAAACTAAGCTAGATGACATTTGGCATGGAAATGAATTGAGTGACATTTGGAAGGTACCGATGATTGTAGTAATTATGTTATTATCTTGACTTGGTTTATATATAATACTAAAATACAGCATTCTGTAAAACTTATTTTAACTTTTACATTTTGTAGCTCTCTACTGCTAGTGGCAGTCACGTATCTCCAATGCTTTAAGGTTATAAATAGGTATTAAAGGTTATTAAATATTGACTTCCTCAACCGTGAGGTACACTTAATTTATTCCAGTGGATTTATCTTCCTATTTCTCAACACCAACACTAACAATACTATTGCTCGAATCCCAGTACTCGAATCCCCACTCCTGGCGACTACGGATTTACATCACGTCGAGACACGATGATGCAGAAAGGCAATACTATATTAGGTCATGGACAAAATTACAAACTGACAAACTGACAGTCATAATAGGTTACTTACTAGTAGATGACCGGACATGTTCAAACAGTCACATGACAGGTAAACAATACAATTTAATCAAGTTAAATATGAAACGGACCTTCCAATGAATGGGAAAATGGAGATCTAAGTGCAATCATTAAAGAACTTTTGCTGCTTTGCAAAATTGAGACCAATTGTATTGACGAAACTCTTTGTGGTGGAGTAAATTTAACTATCACTATTTTAAAATTTAATTGTTATATAAATTGTTGGATTGTAAGAGTTATCCAACCTTGGGCACTTCTTATGATGGTATTTTTGTAAGTGTCAGAGTTGGAAGTAAACAACCCGAGTTGAGAATATGCTAGAAATTGCTAATGTGATGCAACTAATTCAACTAGGTGATAAGTTTTTGTTATCCAATGGTTATATTTACGAGAACGAGACCAGCTAATGGGCTGAGATTAAAAGTTTACTTGCTTTAGATGATTCTATTTTCTGATCACCTGATTTTGAAGTGGCAAAGAAGTTTCGTCTTGAAAGTCAGCCGTAGCTTAATGGTAAGTTACCTGACTGACTGAATGGGGAATGGACAAAGAAATATAATTTTGCTGTTGATGTATTATATAATATTTTTTCTTGTGCTTTTCTTAGAGATGTATTATTTGAGTAGATTATTATTTCTACAAATACAATGGAAGCGTTGTTAGTTAGGCGTTTAGAAGTCGTTAGAAAGGCATTACCCGTATTAGCGCTAAGCAATTGGTCGAATCGTAAGCGTGTCTAATAGACGCAGGTGTGATCCCAAGGGTGATAAAAGTCCATAGTGAAAGTTGTATCTTCACTCGTTCCTGAAAATTGTCTGAGGGTGGCAACTGGAATCGTAGTCCCTCCCGACCACGGGTTGTATATGAGAGCATAAACCCTTGGCTGCATAAGGTAATGGTAAACGTCTTTGTATTGTATGAATGGTTAGGTTTTATTAGGATGTTATATGCTATGTTTTATTTTTGAACATGTTAACATTTCTTCCTTTCAGAGGCTTATGCCAAACTTAGTATTTATTAAGAGAGCAATTGACTGGACATTTAGGCTTTGCAATTGTTTATGTTTTATGGGTTTTGTTTTGTCTGCTGAGCTTTATGGCTGATTATTTTTGTAGCCAACTGCATTGGTGCTGATATAAACTGTCTCTTTTTAATATTTGTCCCTGACTTGAGTGGGACGTTCTGATCTATTATCGCGGTCGTCATATCCAAGTCTACCAGACTGTGACGTCATTCCAGCCATGAGCTAAGTTCTGATTGTGAAAATGACTACAGTGTAGCAAACTGGCTTAGGATGAACTTGTTTTTCTAAATCTTGTTATTTTTTCTTTTATTAAATTTCTTGTTATTATTTTTAACCGTATTTGTTAGTGAAGTAATTGCTATCGTTTGTTTCGTACAATCTAATGATTACGTCTTGCCCTCTGTTCGCCTATTTATAATCGTTATATTCATAAACATTGATTCTCAGCTGAGATCTGAGTGGGGTTGGAGCCAAATTAGCGACGTACCAGTATATTGGCGTAACAGTTGCATATATACATATCTAACCAGTGACCCATACTCTGCACCGGCACTTGTAGATGTCTTGTATCATAACTAATTACACATATTTGATATAATTCATTATTATAAAGTCACCCCAGAGTATAGGGCCGACAGCTATTAATAATTATAGCAGGGTGGTGAATTACTTTTGATACTCAGTGACAATTATAGATGTTCGTATTTCAATCAACATATGACTAATAATGTTTGTATTACTAAGAGTTACACCATTGATTATAATTAAGAGTAGTGAACGTTGTCGTTTCGATAATGATTATGTTCTCTCTTCTGGAACCAGGATGCTTCCAGAAGCGATTGTAGCACAAGGTAATATGGACCCAATGGTCATATTTTTGTATTGCCTTTGATTTATTGCCCTCTCATTCATTCAATTATTTAGACTTATCCTTACATTCATGTAACATTTAACACATATTTTCATACCTTTCACATTATTTACCAATCATTGTATGTAACTATTCACAAAGAAATTACCAAGCATTTTACATAAACATTCACATGGCATTTAGTTCTCGAAATTTACCTAACTAATGTCAAGTCATTTATTAAGTATTACTAGGTCTTGTACCTAACTAATGCCAAATATTTTATTGAGTATTACTAGGTATTTTACCTAACTGCTTGTTTATGTTTACCTATTACCAATACTTTCTCCTAACAATAACCATGTCTTGTATCTAACTATGCCATGATTTAACCTAACCATACCATGTCTTGTATCTAACTATGCCCTATTTATTTACCTATTGACTAGGAATTCAGCTAAACATAATTATATTTTGTACCTAACTGTGCTATATTTATTTGCCTATTGATAAGGATTTCACCTGTCTATAATCATATTTGGTATCTAACTAAAGTAATTATAATCTTTCATTAATATTTTGATTCTGTAAACATCAATCTATAGTATTTCTTTTGTAAGTGTCTTTTTCACTACTATTTTAGTATTTCTTTTGTAAGTGTCTTCTTTCTCTACTGTTTTAGTATTTCTTTTGTAAGTGTCTTCTTTCTCTACTATTTTAGTATTTCTTTTGTAAGTGTCTTCTTTCTCTACTACTTTAGTATTTCTTTTGTAAGTGTCTTCTTTCTCTACTGTTTTAGTATTTCTTTTGTAAGTGTCTTCCTTCACTACTATTTTAGTATTTCTTTTGTAAGTGTCTTCCTTCACTACTATTTTAGTATTTCTTTTGTAAGTGTCTTCCTTCACTACTATTTTAGTATTTCTTTTGTAAGTGTCTTCCTTCACTACTATTTTAGTATTTCTTTTGTAAGTGTCTTCTTTCTTTACTGTTTTAGTATTTCTTTTGTAAGTGTCTTCTTTCTCTACTACTTTATCTAATGTAATTGCTTTCTCTTTATTACTTCTTTGGCTAACACAAATACTTACCATCATTAGTATTTTGTATAATGTAATTATTTACCGTTTGTAATTAATCTTATGTTGGTATTTATAGTTTCTATTACTACTTTATCTAATGTAATTACAATCTTCATTACAATTTTCCTATTGTAAATATTAATCTATAAGAATTATTTTGTAAATTCTTCCTTCATTACTACTCTGTCTAATGTAATTTTCATTCCCTTTAATACTTTTAGGCTAACACAAAATCTACGTTCATTATTATTTTGCATTCTATAATTAGCATACTCTTGTTTCCTGTCATACGTTAGCTAACGTAATTATCGCTCTTTTTATTTGTTTGGCTATAGTGTTTTATTTAATTTCATTATTTATATGGCTGAAGTAATTATCACCAATTTCACATTTGCCGTTGGTTCTTTGGCACAGGTGGGTCGGACTGGTCGACCTGGCTCGAAAGCCTAGACTATGTTGTTGCCCTAACATAGTGACTCCAAAAAGTCGATACATAATGAGTTTCGTAAGAACATATTTCCAATGCATGTTTATACATTTATCCGTATAATTATGTGAGTGCGAAATGGTGAAACTGAATTTATGAAGACTGAAGAGTTTGTAAACTTGCCTCTGTCCCCCCCCCCCCTTTAATTATGTTGTTCCATATATTTCATATTTCATTGCATACATTTCATATTTCATTGCATACATTTCATATTTCATTGCATATATTTCATATTTCATTGCATATATTTCATATTTAATTGCATATATTTCATATTTCATTGCATACATTTCATATTTCATTGCATATATTTCATATTTCATTGCATACATTTCATATTTCATTGCATATATTTCATATTTCATTGCATATACTTCACCCCGTCTTGCGCTCTCACTATTTGTCTGCTGTTACATTTGCAGAGTTTCGACCCCATCAATCTTGTGCTCTCTATCACCATATCCCTGTTATTCCATTTGCAGATTTTACATCCCACCTTTCCTCGAGCTCTTTATTACTATGTCTGTGTTGTTCCATTTGCAGATTTTACATCCCATTTTCCTCGTGCTGTACACATATGTGATGCTGTACGAGACTGGGCGAAAGGTGACGCCAGCCTTTGGGGTGTTTATTGTGTGGATGATAACCTTCACGTTAGAAGAAGCACGACAGGTTGTTGTTACACTCATATGCTTAGCGATGTGTGAATGTTGTTCAGTGGACACGTATGTCATGAAATTAATTCACTTAGTGAAACGTTGGAATTAATGTACAGTTTGAAGCCATAAACACGAAGGAAAAAGTCAGATTGAGTAGGAAGAAAAGTTGATTGCTGGGTTAAATAAACATATATTTCCATGGCATCTTAGTAACTTATAAATTATAATGCAACAATTATGTTAAGTCAGCATATTTTTCAGCGATAACCAACTTGAGAAAACATAAAATCACGTACTTTCATAAATATGTGTTACTAGCTTACACAGAAACAACTGTTACTAGTTTGCCATCTAGCTAATTCTTACTCAAATTATTCCTTCACGTTGTCTCTCGTGTGCAGGCAGGCAGGGCTATTCTTGGAAGAAGCAAATTACGACTGTGGCAAATACTATACAATATCTTTCGATATGCTTTCAATGTCTGTAATTTTACCGACCTTGCAATAATTGCCATGTTTTGGGTGGGACTGCTGCTTAATGGAATTAGTGAGGTGTTAGGTGACGGCTACCACCGGCTCCTGGGAAGAATCCTTGAAAGCCTAGCCCTCGGCTGCATGTACCTCCGCCAACTTCAACTCCTCATGGTGTTTAAAAGAGTGGGGCTCATTCTTGTCATGATGGGGGAAATGGTGCGTATGGTAGTAAAAGTTACATGTGGTAAACGGTCTAATTAAGGTGAATGAAATGTCAAAGGTCTAAATATGTTACCTTGTGTATATAACAAAATTAACTAAGAACTGTTCTTGAAGCAGACACTCTAAACTGAAGCCTACTAATTCGTCATGGGAGATAACTTGTTTGTTGAAACAATTTCGACCACCATTACCTTTGACAGGCCATGACAAATGCCGTTAAGCATCATGTAGATTAGAAATAACAATGATACGAGCTTTTTAAATTTTGTATTTTGCCAGAGACAAAGTGCTACCGACAGGCTAAGAAAGTCAACTAGATTAGTAATAATACATCATTTTTAACATTTCTTTATCATTTTAGTTTGTTGTTTTACTTTTTTCTTTCAGACCACTCTTAGCACGGTTTTACATATAATGGATAATTAAATGCCAAATATATTTGTTCATTCTTTTGCTGTTCATTGATTTATTTTCTTCAGATTTTGTTTGGATGAGGACGCTACACCTGTGTATAAATAATAAATCATTGCAGGTAAAACATGTGTGTTTTTTCACGCTGATTCTCCTGGTCATCCTAATGGCCTACTCTCTGACGTCAGAAGCAATCCTCTATCCTGAGAAAGAACTGGATTTAGCACGCCTCGTCCTAATTCACAGAAATGCCTTTTGGCACGTTTTTGGGGAATTTCGCAATTTAGAGAGTATTGAAAATGGTGGTAAGTTTTAAGAAGAAATGGAATTTAAACTAAAGGAAATTATTCATATTTTAAGTTTCCGGGTACAACAGACTCCGTTTTTACATTGCTCATAAGAACTATTTATAGCTACCTCTTTTGCATGTAACCTCAGCTTGGTCACATTTCTGAAAACATATACTATGCCTACCCACCCCCACCCACCCGCCATAATAACACTCGGGATAAGTGCAACGCCAAAATATCTTCATATTTAGCCCGACTCACTTCATAATACTCGCGATAAGTGCAACGCCAAAATATCTTCATATTTAGCCCAACTCACTTCATAACACTCGCGATAAGTGCAACGCCAAAATATCTTCATATTTAGCCCAACTCACTTCATAACACTCGCGATAAGTGCAACGCCAAAATATCTTCATATTTAGCCCGACTCACTTCATAACACTCGCGATAAGTGCAACGCCAAAATATGTCATACCATGTCAAGTACGCGTCCATTTCACAGGTATGTAGGTTATCTACCCTTCCAAGGAAATAATTATTATTTACAATTCTAGGCGCACCATAGTCCATCATTTTTTTTTGTCATACAATCTTTGACTGAAAACTGCCCATTAATAATCCATTTATCTTGTCTGTGTTCTGATATTGCAGTTGAGTTGTCTGTGTTCTGATATTGCAGTTGAGTTGTCTGTGTTCTGATATTGCAGTTGAGTTGTATGTGTTCTGATATTGCAGTTGAGTTGTCTGTGTTCTGATATTGCAGTTGAGTTGTCTGTGTTCTGATATTGCAGTTGAGTTGTCTGTGTTCTGATATTGCAGTTGTGTTGTCTGTGTTCTGATATTGCAACTGTATTGACTGTGTTCTGATCTTGCAGTTGTCTTGTCTGTGTTCTGATATTGCAGTTGTCTTATCTGTGTTCTGATATTTCAGTTGTCTTGTCGAGTTGTAATGTTGCAGTCCGTATCCGATATACAAAAGAAAGATAATTCTGACACTACTCGCATGGACTCGTTATATTAAAAAGAACATTTTAAGTCGTGTCAGGTTTGCACACCGTTAAGACCTGTATCGTTAAGACCTGAAAAGATCACACCAAAGATTTCTGCATGATTTCTACAATGAAATAAATATTTTAAAAGTTACATCTATAACCAATGAAATCACACGCGTGGACATCTAACTTATGTTATTAAACGAATATTCCAACAATTGATATACCAACACTTTTACATTACTTTCCACACTATAATAACTTTCCTACATACAAATATGAGTAATACTAAATTTTAAATAATTATTATAATTAATATATATTTGAAAACTCAACTATTAACTTTGGCATTCTCATGACAGTGTCAAAATATTACAATGTAAAAATGTTCGCGGTCAGCACGTGTTCCCGCCTCATGCGCAAGAACACACGGACGTGGCGTTACCCTCTCAACCGACCTTGCACTCTCTTGCCATCAGTTTCTTGAGCAGAACACAATCACAATATTTACATTGTGTTATCTCTACTGGACTGATGTACTTATCATCCTTGCTTTCGTACATCAAAAGCAGGAGTGTAGAATACTCCCTTAGGCTTATACACTCTGCAACACACTCTGAAGGTTTCACATGCTTTCACGGTCACTCACGTCACGACTAGTGAACACACGAAGGGTAGCTAGGAACTTGAAAGTTGAACTTGAGACTCACAGCTCAGGGTCGAACCCACACTCACAGAGTGAGACACGCCCACAACCATAAGAAGAAGAAATCAGAAGAAATCAGAAGGCTGCTTGCTGACTGCAACATACAACCGAGGAGCAAGCTTAAGTTTCAATATAATATAACTCCAACTGTCTGACACTCCATTCTTAAAACTTACAATCTCCTGCAACAATAGTTATTAGCCTTATGCACACGTTGTACGATAAATACAATGTATAAAAAATATCACATATTACTACACCACACGGCTGCAGCTTAGTTCAAACATTTGTAGTAAATAAATCAACCTTACACAGTATATCTTTACATAACACTTTACATAAGTATAAAATATCAATAGAAACATGTATGAAATGTTTCCAAGTCGCCTCTATCTCAGTCATTTTAAACTCACCACTCAAGTTAACGACTGCCTTCAGAGCCGGACTTCTCTCTTTGTCTTCAAATTCAAAGTAAATAGATAGCAAAATTCTCTAGTGTAAATAAACTCCTTAAACTCGGCCTTTTGGCTCGTCTAGTTCTCATAAATCATAATCATTAGATAATAAGAAAAACTTGTTTCAGCAAATCTAGAATATTCTTGCCTTGGGCTGTGTACTTCAGACTTACATACTTTCAAAATAACACCATACGGATTGTTCAAGGTTGGCTCACTGACAATTTAGCAAATTAAATATTTTTTTTTTAAATTGGGAGGGGCAAATGTACTTTGTCACACTAACACATTGTTATATTGTAACATACTGTATTCTATTCCAAACAGAAGACAACTGTACAGTGGTGACCAGTATCAATTTTGCTGGAATTGACAATGTTCTGTGTCCTGCTGAGTTAAACCGTTATGTTGCACTGATTTTGCTGGCTTTGTACATAGTGACAACAAATGTCTTGTTGCTAAACCTTCTGATTGCTTATTTCAGGTTAGTGCCTACTTTTCGAGAACGTGTAGGTCTCTCTCTCTCTCTCTCTCTCTCTCTCTCTCTCTCTCTCTCTCTCTCTCTCTCTCTCTCTCTCTCTCTCTCTCTCTCTCTCTCTCTAAAAATCATTATTCTATTACTACTTACAACAAAAGCACAGTGTATGCATATCAAGTCGCAGACAAAGCATGCTTACAAACCAGCCTTATGTCGAACCACACAGCATTAGGCAGACAAATTTGTGGTCTGCCTAAGTCTTATTTCAACAGTTTTCCTGTGAATATATTCCTAGAAGGCTTAATATTACTTCATGTGGATAGTGTAGTTTGTTTTTAAATATTGTGTGGGAAATGTATATTGTTTCTTTATTGATATATACTTTTACAAAAAAGAAATACTATCTGTACATATTAAAAGTGTATCATTTTCAAAATTTTGAAATACAAGTTTTTCATTTAAATGCAATATTTATTTTTTTTTAAATTTAAAAGCAATAATCCATTATCAAATTCTAAAGCCTATTTCAAATTTGAAGAAACATCTGCTTGTAGAATGGTATTATTTCAGTTCAGCATCGTGTAGGGCAATCTTCATCATACAACTATTAGCACCAATCATGTTTATTTTCATAACGCAAGTTCTATTTTTCTGATTTCCAGTGACACATTCTCCGAAGTGCGTTCCCAAGCAATCAATTCTCGTTTCTGGCTGTACATGGAGTATCACAGTGTCGTCTCCTTGCCTCCCCCCTTTTGTATAATTGACGTAATAAATGCACTTGTGACTTGGTCTGTAAAGAAAGTTACAGCACCTAATAGTGAAGGTGAAACTATTTAAATTCATGTTGTCACACTTGTAATATTCACACATAGAAGGTTGTGGTGCAACAAATACGGCATTACATGTGTGACGTATGTTTGAGAAAAAAGAAAATTACACTTTTCATAAATAACAAATTACATTAAGCTTCTAGTAATACACTTTCATCTTCCTGCCGACATATTTTAATTATTTAACGGAAATGTAAAGTCAAAAACAATTGTTGCTTGTCAACAGATTTATCACCCCTTTATTTTTCCTGGATACCTCTGCCTCTGAGTAAATTCTACCTGACATAATACCTGTTCAGGCAATGCAAACTTATGCCCGACTTTCTCACTATTCAACAACTATCCCCACTATATATAACACTAAATACCTGTAATTCAAGCTAATAATTTCAGAGTCTTTTGGGTCCACTTATTAATGTTCGTTATTGTAGTCTATCACTTTGTAGACAATTTCCAACTGACAATGAGTCATTCCATCCTCCTTAAATCAAGTTAGAATTTGGCTATAAAGACTATTTAGGTCAAAACACGTTATTTGTCTCTACCAATTTCGAGTTTGGCTATATCGCGTCCCGTAGCAGTATCTGATGGTTTTTCAGTTGGTGATTTTGATCAAGAGAGTTTATGTGCAGAAATGTAAGGCAGCAAAGACGTTAAACAGTAAGGAACTCATGAGATCAAGAAGTTAGGGAATCAAGAGGTGGAGAGATCAGGAAGTGAAGAAATAAAAAAGTGAGATCAAGAAATCTGGAGATCAAGACGTCAGGCGATCTAGAAGTCAGAAGATCAGGAATTCAGGAGATCAGGAAGTGAAGAGATCAGGAAGTGAGGAGATCGAGAAATCAGGAGATCAGGAAATCAGGAGATCAGGAAGTCAGGAGATCAAGAAGACTTGAGATCAAGAATTCAGAAGATCAGGAAGTGAAGAGATCGATGATTGAGGAGATCAATAAGTCAGAGATCAGGAATTCAGAGGATCAGTATGTCAAAAGAATTTAAAGTCTGACAGTAGGGAAACTATTTTTCCGTGTACAATTACTCGAGCGACTTACCAAATATTCAAAATGGGGTTTCCCCCCATCTGTGTAGAATAAATTTACCACTTAATTTTTTAATTTAAAATCAATTTATTCAGTGTCATAGTAAGCCACTGTCCTTAGTAAGTACCGGCCCTTAGTTTTTGACCAACGAATGTCTTGCAAATCCCGCCTACTAAGCCGCCAATCAGCACTGTCCAGTCATATCAGTAAAGCACTTCTCGAGACACGCCTGTCTAAATTTACCTTCCCTGCCTAGCGCTTATTTCACCCTAGCATACAATTTTATAATCACATTAAATTTGTAACAACTAATCCAAAAGAACTCAATCAGCACCTTTGCACTTAAGGGTCGCCAAGCTAAATCCGTTGGTACTATTTTGTCTGGTTAATCATAATCAAGGTGACGAAATTTTGTCTGCTGATTACAGTACCACACATTTGTTTTGTGATGTTAGAGTTGCCCACCCTTTTTATATTCGCAGTGAATCACAGTTTCATTTACTCACTATTCTGCAGTGTTTGGATTCTTTCATAATTTATATTTAGATCCATTATTACTTACTATAATGTTCGTGCAAAACGTTTTTTTCTTTTAGTTAAAGGGATATAATTCATCATTAGCGTCACTTTTGTGACTTTTAAAAGAAATTAGATTTATGTAAACAAAAGTGTTCTTGTACAATGTAAATGCATGCATGTCTTTGCTCTTTGCTTTAATCAAGAAGCACCATTTGTCGTGTTTACATAATGAATTAACTACTTAACTAAGTAATGATATCCCCTCGCTGACAATTGACGAGGTTGTTTATTCCTTTTGTTTGTAACTTTTCATGACAGTTTCCATAGTACGGTCTGTTGATGGTACCCAAGTATGCGTATCCTGGACAAATGCATGTATGTCACCAACAGATACGAGTGTTCTAATTGAGTTGATGCCCTGTATCGGTAATAATGAGAATGTAAAGCGTAGTAAGTATTCTTTTTAAAAAAAAAAAAACGTTTATTTCTATTTCTATATTTATAAATGTGCAAAACACCACTTAACAAGTTTATCAACATTAAATATTATTAACGAAATAGACAGAATATGTCAACAATATGGCTTTCATTATGTCGTCCAGCACGTCCAAAATCATTCCAACTTTAAAGGCCCAAAACGTCACAATTACCCACCTTACAAAATACACGTCACGTTCTTTGTTTTGCAAATTCATGTTAACAATAATCTGTAAGATATGATAATCATTGTGTTTAAATAAATGCCTGCTTGTTGATTTCATCAGTTAGTGTGTCAAACACCACTTGACGTTTAGACACATATCCCTTTATTAATGAGTCCTTTCCAACAGATTTAATTGAAGGTTAATTTACGTCCACTGTGCAGACAATCGATGTTAGCTTGAACATAATCTCGTTCTAAATCGTTTTTCTAAATCGATATTAAAGCAAAATAAATCATACTCTCGTTCTAAATCGTTTTCTAAACCGAAATTAAAGCAAAATAAAACATACACAAGTAAACGATGCATAAATGAATAAAATGTGAAGACAGTTGTTACAAATATAAAAATCTTGTCTTCATTTTCTTTCTATCTATCTATCTATCTATCTATCTATCTATCTATCTATCTATCTATCTATCTATCTATCTATCTATCTATCTATCTATCTATCTATCTATCTATCTATCTATCTGTCTGTCTGTCTATCTAACTATATATCTATCTATCTGTCTGTCTGTCTAACTATATATCCATCTATCTATCTATCTATCTATCTATCTATCTATCTATCTATCTATCTATTCAAATGGAATTTGAAATATTTGCATTGCATAACAGTCATAAGTCTAGAGTTAATCACCCAGCTACGAAATCATGTCCGGTCTGCATCAATTGTTCACAACCCACTTTTCGGCATCTCAAGCACAGGTACTGCCCGGTTAGTGAACTGTTACCAATGCTTGATATTACTCTAAAAATTATTTAAATTTTTACTTCAAAAATCTAACCTAAGAGATTTTAGAGGGTACATATAGTTTCACTTTCAATATTTTATATTACATAAACTAAATATTATGTACAAGTCAACGTCTTTCTCTCTACCTTTAGTTTACATAAACTAAATATTATGTACAAGTCAACGTCTTTGTCTCTACCCTTAGTTTACATAAACTAAATATTATGTACAAGTCAACGTCTTTCTCTCTACCCTTAGTTTACATTAACTAAATATTATGTACAAGTCAACATCTTTGTCTATACCCTTAGTTTACATAAACTAAATAATATGTACAGGTCAACATTTTTCTCTCTACCCTTAGCTTACATTCTAAATTAGTTTTATAATACGAATCCCTCATCGGTCACTGGGTGATACATACCTCAATCTAGTCAATCATCAATCCTTCATCCACAACATTTTTAATCTATCAATTTATAATCCATCAATCTGCATATCAATCATTCTTTGTATAGATCTGTGTCTTCATTTACATATCGTGTCTGTATATGACGGTCTGCCTATCCATTTGTTGGTCCATATATCTGACCGTTAATGTTTCTTATTTTATCAATGCTTCAGTCATCTATGAGTCCATTCTGCAGTCAGTTCGTCGATGTACCCGTCCGTATATAAGTCTAACTGACCAAAGAAAAAACTGAGTATTGGTGGAAGTACTGAACTTATATGAAAAATCTTTTATTTCAGCATATGAGATACCTGTTGAAAAGTGGAAAAACACGCAGCAGACAATGATTTGGAATTTGGATCCATTTGACACGTATACCGTGAAAATAAATACCCGCGACTTCATTCCAAGCATCAATACGGGTATATAAACATATTATTGTTTCTATCTCTAAATATTTTGTCATTTGTCTTGGAACAGGACCAGTAATATTATTTTTAATTAACTAAAAATATCTCCGCTATAATACCATAGTTCGACAACTGAACTCCCGGACTAGCACACACACACTCTCTCAGTATCAAAGAAAACTTTTGCTTTAAAAGGAATTAAACAGATATTTTCAGTTTTCATTTTAAGTCTCATTTTATTGAACGTATAGAAAGAGAACAATTGTATTCGTGTTAAAATGTAATAAAACTTACATAACATCACTAGTGCGTCCATAACTGCTAATTAGGACAAAATTTACATTTATTTTCTTTTGAGATATTTTTTAATGTAGATTCAATGCAAAAGGTATTACTAGACAGGACGTATTGTCAGGTTGTTCCTTTATGTTCAAGGCATTGATTTAAATAAACTATTTATTACTAGAAGGTGAGGGCGTGTTTTCAAGACAAAGCATTGATGTGAGTGCACTCTTTATTTCTAGAGTGGGGGGTAGGCTTTGTTTTCAGGATGTTCATTTAAATTTGAGGCATTGATTTGAACGAACTTTCTATTACTAGAGTGAACTTAAAGTCAGGATTACGAAAGTGGACGTGTTTTTAAAACACTCATGTCCAAGTCAATGTGTTGATTGAAATTGTTTACGTGAAACTTAAATTTCATTAATTCTAGCAGCGCAAGATATAGGAAATGCCACTCAGATTTAGTGGCTTTACTTTTACCATTTTTGTGTGAACCGCATCTGGTGTGTCATACTTAATGGATTTAATTAAATCATTAGTGTTCTACGTTCTCGTAGTTCTGTCATTTTTAGTGGCCTTACTTTTATCATTTCTGTGTGAACCTCATCTCTTGTGTCATACTTAATGGTTTATTGTTCGATGTTCTTGTATGTCGTCATTTTTAGTGGCGTGTGTTGTGTTGTGTCATTCGTTTTAGTGGTCTGAGTTGAGTGTCAGTGTTTTTAGTGGCGTGCGTTGTGTTGTGTCGTCAGTTTTAGTGGACTGTGTTGTGTTGCGTTGCATTGTGCTGTGGTCATATCGTTATTTCATTTGCATATTTGTATTTGAAAATTTATATTTCAGACTATTTGAAATGGCTCCATAAGTTGAGAGAGTTTGAAGATACAGAGGCCATGATTATTCTTGAACAATATAAAGTATGTATCTGCTACTCCGCGCAATTTCACATTAATACTATATTTATTGAACTTTGACTTTTATACACCAGCAAAACACACACACACACACACACACAAACACACACACATTCGCCCATTTAACGTATACTACATGCGCATACACTTATATGCAACACATGTTTTTTGAAAATATGTGTATAAGTAATCGATTTCGAAAGATTCTGTTGTCCCTCTCTAACTTGCAATTTTTCTCTTTTGCAGGAGTTTGGAGACCTCCCAATGGAACACCGAGAATTATATAACGCCATCAAACATATCATCACGTCTGTAAAGAGTCAATCTTCGCGCTCTTAAGGTTTCAGTCTGCTTTAGAGAAAAGGGGTGACAATCAACAAAAAATCAATCAATAAATTCGAATTCCAGCCGGCTAAATACTAGATTTTTAGGTCAGTGTCGTGTATCCGGCATCTATTATATCAGTTACAGGTTTTAGGCCAGTGTCGTGTATCCGGCATTCCAATTGCATTATCCTTTAGCGTTTTAGGTCAGGGTCATGCATATGGTATTCTATTTGCACTATCATTCGCAACGATTTAGGTCAGCGACGTTGATTTGGTATTTTAATTACACTTCTCCTCACAGCGTTTACGTCAGGTTGGTATACCCATCCCACATGTTGATGGCTAGCGATGTGCAAGTGTACTAATAAAATGACGAAATGACACGTCTTCCACATTTCAAAGTGTAGAGATATGTGTTTAAAATGTCTCGCCTGGAGAGTAATAATTTGCAAATGCAAATATGATAAGACCCCTGTTAAAAGAAAGAGAGAGATACAGTTTCTAAATCCATTACGCTTCCAGAAGCATTTAACATCATTCTTATTACATTCAGATAATTGCTCGAGAAAAAGAAGTGTCACTTTTATCGCTGTAGCAATTTGCATGGAAGTGAAAAACAATCAGTGCAGAGCGAGATTTTCTCAGAGGTGATTTTCCTAAACTCCTTACTTTGTCGACTTGATTATGTGTCGACAACTCTCTGTGAAAACGTCGAGCTCATCGTAAGTATTACTATTAATAGAACGCCAAGAAATAGTCACATGTGTCCTGTACCGCATGAAGAATATTGGGCCTCCTCTTATTGTTCAGTCTCCACTGGCTCCCTGTTCACAGTAAAAGCATACACACGTAACCGTCCTTTTGTGACATTTCAACGACGTGATGCAACCCTAAATACCTGCATAGTCTCACACGTATGTACTCTACTTTTAGTCGCTTGCGCTCAACACCGGCGTAACTCATCTTCACCTCGAACCATTGGTCATTTACTTATTGTTATTTCAATTACCTGAAATATTATAGACAATAGGCATTGCCCAGAAAGTCGTTAGCAATCTTCTAACATTCTCAAAATCAATGATACATTTATTCTCAATTTATTCTCAATATTTTTGTAAATTTATTTCATGTATGTTACAATTTGTCCTGCTAGATGATTATCCATTACTTTTATATTGTTGTTTTATCACTTACGCAGTTTCGAGCAGATTTTTATTCATATTGTAAAAATTTTTATACGAAAAATCGCTTAAGACGACTAATGATCAGATTTAACTTACTGAGATGAAAGAGACAATTACCGGTTATATGACTGTTGCTGGGAAATGGGCAATTCTCAGTTAAATTTTTGGATTTTCTAGCACGTACTTTGTTTGAATGTGTCCATATATATTGTACTTTGTGAAGCATTGCATATGTAAATACTATTAATAACACATTGTCTTACACTCTTATATTTTTACACATAGCCACACAGTGTTTGTAATGATCATGTATTAAGAACTACCTTTAAAACTCAGACTTGAACTCACCCAGCAACCCGTCACGAAACCTCTTAATATATATTTGTCGGCCCCTGTATAATGCGTTATTATTGTGTTCTTTGCATTTTCCTTAATTTCATGCATTGTCTATTTCATAGCGTGCCCATGTTACATCTGCAAATATGCAACTTGTGTTAATGGCTATTCTTAATTAAGCTTTGCTGTATAAATCATTACGAATTAATACACTTGCTTTATTCTTATATTCTTTTGTATAATCATTCTTGTTGTCAATTAGTAGTGTGTATTGTCGCACATTTATTTAGTGTGCAAATTGCTTAGGGCTTTTCTAAATAAAGTTTTAGTTACTCTGAAAGTCATGACTATTTTATCATTACGTTCGTTAGCTCTGTATTGTCATTCAATATGTTGGACAGATTAGGTTGAACAATTGATATCCATTTAGTTAGAGAGTTTGTTGTTTTAAAACTGCATACTGGAGATATTTCTCTTTAGTAATCATTAGTGTCAGTCTCTCCTGAGACTAAAATATTAATATGTACTCGGTCGCGTTTCAATAATTAAAATAGTAAAATGCATAAGCTGTACTGATATAAACGCAAAAAAGGGGCATTGCTCATGGGATAAGGCAAAAAGAAAATCTCAACTTGGCCTAAAAGGATTCAAACACTAACGTCGCTGAGAGATTTAATGCTACTGTGTGATTTTGTGCATAAAGATAGTCCATGCCGGGTCTGCACAAAATGGCGATGGATAACAGCACACCGGGAGGTTGAGTGTCGATAGAGATGAACATCACGGTTGTAATACCTAGAGTATTTACATATTTACCTATTCCATAAATACAATTCTTGTAATACCTAGAGTATTTACATATTTCATAAATACAATTCTTGTAATACCTAGAGTATTTACATATTTCATAAATACAATTCTTGTAATACCTAGACTATTTACATATTCCATAAATACAATTCAGGAACATTTTCCGAATTTCTTGTGGAGACCAATGCGATGAATTTATAGAGATGCGAATGTTCGAGGATGATGACGTTTGGCAGGAAGGAATTATTATTTTTTTTTTTGTAGAATAATGTTTACAGATTTCAGTGATATGTTACAATTCACATACACCACCTTCACAGTTCACAGGGGAGGGAGTGGTGTAAGGATTGTATCACTGTGGATAAAATAAAACTTGCTAAGCAGCATCTTCTTTCCGTGCTTTTCGTTGAAAATATGATGACACATTGTGATGTAAGTCACTCATTCTGTATGTGTGTAGCAGCACAAAAAGGGCAGCGTCACCAGGTGGTGAAAGGAGATAAGTGCACAATAGACATTTGTAATCCGAGTATCTACTCTGGTGACCAGAAACTCTTGTAAGAAACAGTCGAATGAAGAAGAATAAAAGAAATAGAGAGAAAACTATCAAAGAAGTATACACTTTCCTTGGATAAAATGTTAGGAGATAAGAAGAATAAAAGAAATAGAGAGAAAACTATCAAAGAAGTATACACTTTCCTTGGATAAAACGTTAGGAGATAAGAAGAATAAAAGAAATAGAGAGAAAACTATCAAAGAAGTATACACTTTCCTTGGATAAAACGTTAGGAGATAAGAAGAATAAAAGAAATAGAGAGAAAACTATCAAAGAAGTATACACTTTCCTTGGATAAAATGTTAGGAGATAAGAAGAATAAAAGAAATAGAGAGAAAACTATCAAAGAAGTATACACTTTCCTTGGATAAAACGTTAGGAGATAAGAAGAATAAAAGAAATAGAGAGAAAACTATCAAAGAAGCATACACTTTCCTTGGATAAAACGTTAGGAGATAAGAAGAAAGGGTTAAAGATCTCTGACATAGAAAGGTTAATAAATGGAAAATGTAAGTTCAAATTGAGGCTGGATTGTTCCTATTGTTTTTTTAAAATTTATTTTACATAAATTCTTTGTTAAATGTTCATCCATCTTCATACCTTATCATCTTCCCTTTGTGTAAAATTCATAATTGTAAAGTTTATGCTGTCTACGTTGTTGATACAAATGCAGCAAGGCATAGCCGGGGGGGGGGGCTTGATGAGTACTGGAAGCGTTACGTCAATTAGTTGTGATTATTTATTAATTTATTAATTTATGGCCGATTACAAGTTGTGGACATCGTCCTGATGTGAACAAATTTTGTAACAATATAGTCATCAGAGAGTAGGCAACATGTATAGCGGGCCCTGTTATTGCAATACACCATTTAAAACAGAAAAGGGGGAGGTAACTTCTTGTAGAAAATTATGTTTTAATATAAAAGTTAGTAGACTCTAGTAAGAGCCAGAATATGTTTTTCCTTTTAAAAACTAGAATACACACACTTTGACTGTAGTTAAGAAATGCTTTAATATGTTTGTAAATGTGCATGCCTAGGATGTGTACGGATGCATTGATTTTTTATTTGCTTATGAGCAGTGAATTATATTTTTTTCCTGTGAAGGATATGATACATTTGCGTAATTTTCATATACTAAGAAAAAAGTACATAAATTGTTGGGGCATTCTATAAGGAGATATAATAAATCATGTGCATACTGCTAAAAGAATAGAGTATTGTCAGTAAAATTCAGGGAATTTACATTGAAACATTAGCCCAGTAAACAAGTACACCAATCAGCATTCACTAATAAGAGTGTATATCCCCGTAATGTACATCAGCTAACATGGGCTGAAAAATGAACTTCCCTACTCCAAGATGTAAATCTAATCGCAAGTGCCAGAGGTCAAATTTCAGGGATGGGCTATGCAGGCTGGCAGACTGCAGTGAACATACACAAACTAATACATTAAGCTAACGGGGGCTACATACACACACAAACACGTGTGTGGAGGCGGGGGTAAGAGGCGTGCTTGCGTGTGTTAGTGATGTTTTCCAACAGAAACATTTAAATGAAATAGTCTTAGATGATTTACACATATCATTCAGTAAACAAAGTTGGATCTTTTTCAAACAACTTACAAAATGTTCAAGTCACGTGATATAGCCACTGCTGTGCTCTACATTTAGAAATGTACCTGACGTTTTTCGTGTTGACCATCACGATGTGTCTCCACAAGGATGGCATGAAATACTCAATAGAAATGTGCTCATGAAAAGCTTTCGCTTTCAAGGGCTAAGGTTGCGTCATCATGTTTACTGATTATAAACACTAATTGTGAAGTGCACCTTGCAATACTGTTTGCTTGGGAATATTTCTCTAGTCTTGTCCACTTGTCCGTCACAATGACCACCTTTCTCTCTAGACCTTTGACAGTGTTTATGTTTGTCACAGTAACGGCATCAGTTTGGGCAAGAGCTGTATCGCGAATTGTTTCCTCGTCATCCGTCCTGTCCACGATTCTTACAGGCACGCCCTTCGACCGCATCCCTTCAACTAGACGTATATATGGAGATTTTGTCTCATCCATCGAGTCTTCTTTGCCATTGGTGAACTTGTCACACAGCACCAAGAAATCGCTATATTTCAGAGGTGTGCCTTGTGATATAAAGAAGAAATACGTGTTGATCAGAAATGTATGAAACTAACTTATTCAGTTTCAATCAAATAAGAACTTGAGTGAAAACAAGACTTACCGGAAGTTCCAACACGGAGTTCTGACACTACTCTGGCCACTTCCTTGCCACAAGTCTCGCAATTTTCTGGTCTATCACTCGTGTGACCATCCTGACCATTTTCGTGACGTATTCTCTTAATCGGAGGTCCGTCCGACACTGCCAGAGAAAACTCTGTGTATGTGCAGGGATCTTTATCTGTTATCGTATATTGTTTTATTTTGTCTTGCTTTTTCTTTTGCGTTTTTTCATGTTGACAGCTCGCTTGCACTTCTCGGATGACAACTGGTGGTGACCTAAGAGGTCGTTTCATGGTAAAGTGGGTGAATCCACAACATCCATCTTTATTTTTAACTCTAGCAGCCCAAATGTTGATGGGTTCCGTTGGGTTGGATGGATTGGATTTATTCCGTTGTAGTAAATCGATGCAAAAAGTTTGGAAAATTTTCCTGAAGAATATAAAATTAGAAAATTATAAAATTAAATATTTATTTATTAATCACTGAAAAATATTCAATACATTTATATATTTATTTATTAATTCACATTTGAAAGTTAATACACAAAACAGTGATAACTCGTATGTAGGCATATATAAAAATATACATTTACTGACATACATACATACATACATACATACATACATACATACATGCATACACACGTTAGTTTGTAAGTGAGCGCACAAAAGTATATCAATAATATTAATGAGCATTTCGTTAGGATCATTACTAGCATATATGTACATTCCATTAACTGCTGTTGGACTGGTTAATTTTATAAATATAAGATTAATATTATTTATTCACTGACATCCTTTTTCAGTCATCCTGATTCGAAATCGAGCAATGAATCAGGACATGGGGCACTTGTGGTGTGTGAAGGTAAAAAAATATACGCTGATCAGTTTCGGAGGATAGAATCCAAACTCGCATGAAGCGTTATAAATTGTTCACGTGGTGTGTTTTGTCCTGTTTAATTGTGTGTGCGTGCCTGTGCATGCATGAGTGTGCGTGCTTGTGCGTGCTTATGTGTGTGTGTGTGTGTGTGTGTGTGTGTGTGTGTGTGTGTGTGTGTGTGTGTGTGTGTGTGTGTGTGTGATACAATTCTCTTCTCTGATAACTAAAAAGGGGCGTGGGTTGAGCAAAGTGAAAAATACAACTGAATGATATAGAAGATGCTTGTACTGCTTTGTACAGGAATGTATAGTTGCGTACAGGCGTTTAAAGGTGTACATATGAATTTATAGATGTGTACAGTAGTTCTAGGTGTGTATATGCATGTACAGGTGAATGGTGCGTATTGGCATGTATATGTGTCTATAGGAGTGGTTGCTGGCGTGTACACATGCTTTACATGTACGAACATGACTTTTGGACATTTTTGCATTATGATTGATAATGGGAATTAGACCAATCAGATGAGAACAATCAGAAAGGTTTCCCTGTAAGACCTGTCAAAAGGGGATCCCCCTCTATCATATCTCTTCAGAATGATGAAATATTAGAACACAAATTCCGATGAAAATGCATATGGACTGTTGAATATAGATTATGTGTACCATACATACTGAGGATTATCTCCCTTGACTTTCGCAAAGCGTTTCTATGTAGCAATGAGTACATCCAATGTGATACAGTTAGAATGGAGTTGTTGCAGGCAGCACAGCAAGTGGTCTGGGTGCATTCTTGACATTATGTGATGAGGTGGTGGGTGTGGTAATGCATTGGATCACCCTTTAATTTGCTATTTATAGACACTAGGTTAAATACTCTTTAAGCACAAATCTTTTCTACCGCATAATTTACAAAATAAGGTACAAAATAAAATAAATAACTAAACTGGCGTGTTGTGGGAAAACCGTTCTCACATGAAGAAATAATAAAATACACAAAGTAAATAATATAAACTATCATACAAATATGTACAAACGAGAAACTATTTCCTCTCTAAATATACAAATGTCAACTTCAGTGAATAGCTACCTAAAACAGTATACAACACGAATTTACGGACCTAATTTGTCGCTACAGCTATGAATGTGAAAACAAAGACCTGTACATGCCTCACAGTAAAACAAAATAAGCCATCCTTCCTTAATAACTGATAACCATAACTAATTATGACAGCTACATTATGGTCAAATATTAGATCATTCAATTAAGCTGAAAACCAAAGGGATTTTAAACACCTTCAATCTATAAATAACCCAAAGATATAGGCCTAAAGGAAATATATTGTAAATGATTCATTTGATAGGTCTGAATCAAATACACCAAAAGATAGCCAAAATGAAAGATTGGGCAATACTATTTGAAGTATTGATTTAATGTTATAAACCTATGAAAGTATTCTTAATAAATTTTAAGTTTTTTTAAGTTATGTATTCATTATTTGCCTCTGCCATTGATTTATATTATCGACGTGAATTACTTTACATGTATTAGATATTTAGCTACGTAATATCGTAAATGAGATGTACAAATGTGTGCAATTTGCTGAACAATGTACCATATCTATGTGTGTGATTATGGTTATAAACTCTGAAAGAAATTTATTACATACGTTGTGCACTTTCAAAACCTTTGTGTTCGTTTCTCATAATTATTTCTTTCAGAAATGCTGTGTGTTATACATTACCTGTCCTTCATGTAAACTGCCTCATCTGCAATGATGCCAAACATCTTGCTTGCATCGGCTTTATAGATGTTCTCCAAAACAGCATTTTTTATTCCAGTGTCAACGTTCTCGAGGTCCAAGAAAAGAATCTGTAACTGAGCAGTGAGGTCCGGATGTGACGTGTGTATTGTTTTCTCTATCTGATGTTTTATAAGCATGGATGCCGCAAGGCTTTTCCTCCACGTGCTTATGACGTACACACTACGTCCTCGTTGTAACCAATTTATTCCCTGCAATATGAGGACAATCGTCTTGCCTGTTCCTGGAGGTCCTACGAGAAAGACATTTGGCAGACGACTGTTGAGAATGTCCACTTGCTCTGGAAATAAGACAATCCTTGACAATACTTCTCCTGTCTCTGAGACCATGTCGCCCTCTGTTCTGACCTCTAAGCGAGGACGTATGACACAGTACACATCAACCGTTGTAGCAGGACCACAAAACCTATGAGAGCGTAATGTAATAATCGCCAAAATGAAAAAGAAATGACAGTCAGTTGTAAATTTAAACAGTTCAATAACATTCAAGTTGATCACAATTTAAAAGTCTTTTCTAAGTCTGCGGATTTAAATTTCTACAACAGACAATAAAACATAATTCTAAAGTGCTGTTTTCTGCCATTAGCATTTATTTCAATCCTAAAGTCGTGATGTTTTTTTACTATTAATAGGCAGTTATTTTAATTGTATAAAACAACGTAATTATTTATGTTTGGTAAATAGAATTCTGATGACGTCATTAAAATATTATCTGTACACATTATTATTAACATCGTTTGTTACATTCAGAGGATTCAATAATTCCAGCTTCACAAGTTCAGCACAGTTCTCTCCCTTATTCCTTTACTGTTCCTCGCAGACTTCGAACTGACAGTATGTGTCTTTAATAAGTGACGTACACGTTATCATACGTGCGAATTGTAACCCACTGACACACTAACAAGGAGACCATCAGATTGCAGATTTAATAAAAAGGGTTTTAATTGCAAATGCATAAAAATAGTTATTTATTAGTCAAAATTCTTAATGCACGCTATGCGAGCCATTGCATTATTAGTTAATCTGTAAATAATCATGAATATCTCCTGAGTGACTATACATCACCTATTGCGTATGTGAATGTGTGATAACGCCCATGGTTGTTATGCTTATCAATAAGTATATTTTATCTGTGACTGAGTAAATTTGCCAATCCCTATTTCTAAACTGAAATGTATTATAAACTGTTAAATGTTTAAGTGGCTCGACCATGGGCACTGGTTATACTGATATTTTTAAGTGTCAAGTAAAACAACTCGGGTGGAAAATATTCTAGAAATTATTTTCTGATGCAATCCAAACCAGTTCCACCTAGTTGAATAGTTTTTTCAGACTAATAGTCTCACACATGTTCATAACAAATTCATTCAAAGGGGATGGACCAAAAGTTAATTTTTTTGAAGAAAGTCTAGACTCGAGTTTCATTCACATCAGTCATAAAGGCGATCGTTAGCTTATGTCAAGTTAACTAAATGATAAAGGAAGAATGGATTTAGAAATATTTTTATACATGTTTGCTTTTGATCTCTGCTTTTAATTGGAGAATGTTTAAGTATATGAACCATTTTTTTCTATGTTCATTAATTTGATTAGGTTTTTCTATGTTCACCAATTTGATTAGGTTGTACATTATACATGTGAATTCTGATTTATGCTCCATTTGTATGCTGTGTGTGTATCGGGCTAACTAAATTGTGGCAGGATTTGTAAATTGAAAACGTGTGTAAACAGAGAAAGGAGTTTTAGAGATGAATATGCCTGAAATTTAGTGCTGCCTTAATTTGACTTTTGAGAAGCCAGCATTATCGTCAAACTTAACAAAAAATTGCTGTAAGTTGATTACTGTAAATTCCATTCAAGAGCCATTACAGTGGAGATTTGTGACCTGAGTTTGGTCACAAGAATTCACGAATATTATTTGAAACATTCCTTGATGTGTGAACCTGTGCTAGTGACAGCCACCATCTTATAAAGATTATGTACATTGACTTTAATTAGTTCTTTGAAACTCAACTCTCACTCTGTGATGAAATTTATCCATGAAATTGATTATATATGTATGTTAGGGTGACTGCTTATGTCTATGCTAGAATAAACTGAATGATTGGTTAGCATTAACTGAACATTGTTGTGATGTAAATGTCAACGCTCTTTAGATAATATTCATATGTTGTATATTTGCTTGTTGATTTAATAAATTTCTTTCAAAATCTATTGACCTTCTTATACATATTGATAGTCATGTGTTGGAGTAATAGTAGGTGGATGGGGCTCGCTAAATATAGATTAATAACGGATTTATCTTTTCCTTTGGTAAGAAGTTTTCCACCTACATACATATTGTATGATAGTATATGTTTGTCTTTAATGTTGTGGAAAAGAGAAAACGTTTACAGCGCCCGCATATCAACCAAGTGAGAGAAACGAGAGGTGTCTGCTGGAGAATTGTTAATAACTTAAATTAAGTTTCGCATCACTTGTAATTAGTTATGGATGAATAAATAATAGTTATAACCAATAACAAGGTTGTGTTAGTTACACGCATGTATAGGTGTGATAAACGGACAAGTTTTCTATTTTAAACAAATGCATAATGCTACTCTAATTTTTATTGTGAAAGATTAAGATTGTAAGCGCCTGATTTGCTGAGAGTGAAAGTGATTGCAATTAGAGGACAAAGCAGAGAAAATAGGAACTGCTAATGAAAAATAAGTTTACAGTGCGTTGACGCTCTGCTAACCAATATACAATTGGTCAAGATATGCTTACATGTGTGAATTGTAAGATGATGCTTTGTAATGTCTACTCACATGAACAAACCTTTTTCTACCTCTACCTTTTAAATAATTTGATAGTTTTCATCTGTCTTTCAAAATATGTTTGAATTGCTAATCATAATGTCATGTCATCATATTGCAATTGTTTTCATTATACTGTACTTTATGTAGATGACTAACTTAATTGGAGACTAATGCAATGTGTTTTCTCTGCAGCGTAATTTAATTAACACAAATCTGATTACTCAAGTTCATTATTGTAATGTTCAGCCTATATGCACTTTATATTTAGACATATAACAAATTCATACTGTCAGCTATGTTTTGCGCAAGTGAATTAACAATTTTCGTGAAAGAAATATCTTAAGATTAAAGAAAAAAATATTCCAGACAAAAGGAAACTATTTATAATTACCTAGCTAGAAGTATTTCATAATGAGACTCATCCAGTGACTTCGGACATCGATTTTGGTTAAATTGGCGTCTCCACCACTCTTGTAACTTTTCCAAAATGCTGTCTTGAAAATTCCATGGTTCATTACTCTCTGGTAAACAGTCGCTGGTCAGACATAGTTCCACAGCTGTCTGATTATCTTCAGCACCAAGACAGTCTCGCATGTCCTGCAGTAGATTATACATGGTTAACATGAACTGACATGAGCTTTCCTCTCGTAAAGAAGCACAGAATTCTTGACAGCTATTAATAGAACATCTTGATATAGTGATAGAAATGATTAACATTAGCTTTCCTCTCGTAAAGAATCACAAAATACTTAACAGCTATTAATAGAACATCTTAATATAGTGACAGAAATGGTTGACATGAATAGATATTTGTTTTCCTCGTAAAGAATCACAGAATACCTAATTGGTTGTTGACTGACTAGAAGTGGACGGAAAAGTAATAGAAGACAAGGATTTAAAAAAAAAAAACAGAAGGGTGCAAATAATATACAATGTGAACAAATTACTTTGAAAAGGAAACAATTGTTGTTGTTTGTTAAAGCCCCAAGTGTAGTTATTGAAGTGAACAGTTTAAAGCCCCAATTAATTATTGAAGTGAGCATTTATGCCAGAAATTCATTTATTCTGAATAGAAAGCGTGCACTTAAGACAGAGTGATTGCAGAGAAAATATACATTTGCAACAGAGTTATGTCTCTTTGTGTTTCCCCAACGTAGAAAACGTGTCGAAGATAACACCAGGAAGAATCTTTTCACTTAAAGTTAACAAAATAATTATCCTTTACTGTAGTAACATGTATTAGAAAGAATTAGCTTATAAATGCGAGATTTTACCAGCATTTCCTGTCTCATTTTGTCATCTTTATATATCACTTAAGAGAAGATTGGAATAAGACTACGTTATGTCAGTCATTGAGTAATGAAGGATAATGTTAGTTCCTGTGAAGTAAAAATAAGATTGCATTTATCAGTTATATAAGAATACGTACTAAGTATTTTTTTATAAATCGTTATTAGTGAGGGTTACTGTTACATTTTTTCAATCATCTTCACGGCCACCATACTGGGGAATCTTCCGGACTGTCATTAATCGTCATCTCGAGAAGCGAACTTTTTCATGTTGGCCAGCGTGGTGCGAAATTTGGGACCAGTTCATGAAGTTATCCAACTTTAAGTCTGCCTTCTATATCCTATTCATTGAACAACAATCTATACCACTTTATTAATCTTATCTTCCAGTATTAGGCCCCTTACTACTGTCCAGGAATTTGAATGAATAAAGATCAAGAACATTTTCGGAAACAGCTCCTCGGTAGAATATATACAAACCTTAATGACATTGTCTCTGCTTAAATTACTCTGGAATTGAACTGTATCCGTTTCCGTCACACGTTCGTGATTATTTTCGCACAAGAGGCATAGTACTTGCTAAAAATATCATTCTAAATTTCACGTTTACTAAGACTATCGTCATTCTAAAATACGTTTTACTACAGTTAAGTGCATTCTGTTTATATCAAAATATAAATACGATTTTCTTAATGCTGCAAGTTTTTATCGAATGCAACCGTAAATCTACTATGTATAGAAAGGTGAACAATTTGGGTGTTTTTACAAAGAATTTTAACATTTGCCTCCCTTTACTTAAGGTTTCAATGCCAATTAAAATGGCATTACTCAGTCCACATTATCTTAATCCAATTCATCATTTGTCTCAAATTATGACTTAAAGCAGTGTAGATCTCATTATCTTAATCCAATTCGTCATTTGTCTCAAATTATGACTTAAAGCAGTGTAAATCTCCTTATCTATCGCTTATGATAACGATTTCAAGATTTAGGTCTATGTTTGAGTATGTACAAATAGTTATATAATAACAACAAAAACTCATTTTAATCCAGCACTAGATATTTCATATGCATTTGTGTTCGCGAAGCACTTAACGTCAGTGCATGAAGGCAGTAACATTGATTCCACCCCAGGAGTCAAATACCTCATACAATATACGTCACAAATAACAATATGAATAAATGAAAGTCTGAGTTAGGACTGCAAAAGTAAATAAATAAAATATTTACAGTCAACGTACCTGTGCTGTCCATGGGTCAATGTTCACCACTCGAAGTAAGTGTTCTTTAGTTATATATGGCATCATTGGAATTTTGGTTACATTTATTTCTGACAAGTTAGATGTAATGTGTTTTAGTATGATTTTTGCTTTGTTTAATGCTTTTATTGTTTCTTTGACTTTCTGTATCAATATAGCATCTTTCTCTTGCTCACTCATTTTAAGAAGGTCAAAATTAGACCCGACACTTTTGATTTCTCCTGCAATGAGTCCGTGCTGTTTGTGTATAATGAGAACATCAAAATCCCCACGTCTGAAGTGATGACCTAACGTGACCGGACGTGGTAGTGAAGCAGCAGCAGCGGCATACGCAGGCTTGTTAAGGTACTTGCCGAACTGCAGTTGCGAAATGACCATCATGGCTTCTCCGGAGTCCTGAATCTTGTCCGCCAGGGCGCGCAGACACAAGAACACGCGTTCTTGAGCTCGGTCTCCACGAACGTCGCTGTCAAGGATTGGAGATGATTTGAATCGTTCTGGAGACTGGTAGACGTACTTAACAACAACAACAAATAGTAATAATAATAATAAATTAATTTGGGTTTGATTGACATAGTAAACGAGGCTATAGTTTACAAATAGTATTTTCTATATTACTTTAGATGTCATGCCAATGCAGTTGTTTGTCTGCTTGTTGTGTTGTTATTTTCTTTCATTAAATAATTTATTTAATTCTATATTACTTATTACATTCTTTACAACTATTTTAGAACTGTTTTGTAGCAGTAATTCAGAGCAATCAAGGAAGTTAAGTTGAAAACTTTAGGTAACATAAATAAACTATTTAAATGCTGAATAAAAACATGTCTTCAACAAATTTACTCTTTGCATGTTGCTCACAGTCACACTTAATCGCACTCACTTTAGAAAAATATGTTAAGTTGATTATCTGAGAGAGATTAAGAGAGATAAACGAATTAAGTAACATTAATCTTTAAACTGTAGATCAACTAAAATCTTGTACCTGCAAATGGCTGCTAGGTTTGCCAGAGATAAAGCTTTGAGTCTTAGATGCCTCAATGCCGCCATCTCCAGTCTCTTGTGGCACCAAAACTGACTGTCCAGCAAATGTCTCAACGTTATACGGCACGCGATTAAAGTGCAAGGGAGGTAAAAAATACGTTTTGTGCTGAAAATCCGGATACCAAGCACGTATACACTTCCGCCAGTATTCTTCTGTTTGTAGGCTAGAAGTAGTGCTTGTAATACTTGGATCCTAAAGAGTAATATAAAAGTAAAATTACTATAGAAAATAGAAAGGGGAAATAGTAACGGGTTTTTTTTTATTATAAAAGTGATATTATTAATATTATATTACATTTCAAGATACATACACAAGCACATAGATATACAAACAAATACACAGGCATGCAGACATATACATACATACAAATTGCAAATTTTCATTGACTGTTATTATTATTTGTTATCGCTGACAATAAAGGCAAAAGCGGTAGGAGCAGTTACCTTGTACATTTCATGGGGACGTGACAATGTCAATGTTTGACTTTTCATGAATTGAAGTTCCTGTAATACAGGCCGACAAAAGCTGTTTCCCTTTGAACATACAATCATAGTACGTGTTTATTTATATTTTAAACGTTGTACAAAAAACCCTTTAGATACTTATAAAATTATAAATACGCAATCTGACATGAAAAATAATTAAGAAAGGAAAACATAGATTATGACAGTGTCATTAAGCTATACCCATATCAAGAAACGCAATATTTTATTGCGAAATATGGCAAACACTTGATCGCTTGCTAAGATTTAAGGTCTGTTAGGTTTCATTTCAATTTCAATATTTTTTGCAGATGTCAGTTCAGACCTTTTCGAGAAACTCTGGAATAGCATGGGAGTTCTAGATCACATAATATCATAAGTGGACATGTTTGTTTCTAGATCACTGTGAATTCATTTTGAAGCACACTACCTCAGCATCAGATTATTGTTTAGTGAAATCGTCTTCTCTATTCCTGTCGTTGAGGTCCTTATCACTGAGTTTCGGGTCACTTATTGAAGAAGTCTCTGATTTAGTCATTTAATAACTCTTGATAGCATATAGGTGCTTTCAATTTTGGACTCATGCCAAAGGTAATTATGCCTTACTATTGTACTGGATACATAACTTATAAACCTATTGACAAAATAATATAAATTACCAAAGATAATCATGTCTTACTATTGTACTGAATACAAAACGTATAAAATTATTGACGAAATAATATTAAATAATTAAAATATCAACAAAAAGAATAGTGTTTTTCTATAAGCCTTAGATTTGCAATTGTAACATAAACATGTCAACTTAAAACTGTTCAGCAATATAACTGGATTTAAAATATCCTACTTAAATGTGGGATTAACAGAACAGATTTTTTTTATATAAAATATTTTTCGTCATGACGAAGAAATATTTAAATTTTATTTTCAATGTCTAAGTTTTGTTATTATTTACAGTGACAGCGTTCATTATCATTATCAATATCAAAATTTGATTATGGTGAGTTGTAGATCCCAAAGGCAGTGGTTCACAAAAATAGTGTTACAAATAAAAAAACTGCAAAATTACATGTATGAAAGAGTAATAACGGGAAAACCCGGAGTGCTCAATTAAAAAGGCCTGCGTCCTTCAGGTTAGTTCCCACTAAAAATCAGTGTGTGTGTGTGTGTGTGTGTGTTTATTCTGTTGTGTTGTATTAATTGAATTAAATATAAAACTTACCCATATTTTCTATTTTCAATCAATACGTCTAAAAGAAATATGAATAGTGTTGATGACTGATGGTAATCTGTCTGTGGTGAAAAGGGTTTTTTCTCTGTGTGCGTCTTGGTTATTAATTAATACTCTAATTAATCTCATTTCGTTTCTCATTATGCCAATCGCTCTGTTACGTTTCCAGTATTTATTTATAGACCCTGCCTAGAATAGTTAAGGACCTTAAAGATAATTAATTCCTTCTCTCATATCCTATGCAGACTGGTTGCTCAATTTATCATTTGACTAATTTAAAAGTGTGTCTTGTAGTGCAGACGACAATTTTACAAACTGATAAATTGCGAACGTTAGCTAGATTGAAGTCGTTAAATTCCTCTAAATTAATATGCATTCGTTATTGTCATTCAGCTCATCCGCCCCCATTCAATCTAAGAAAAATCTATAGGTCTATCATGCATAAAAATTAACTACTAAGAGGTTTAACAATAAAAATAAGATTTAATAAGGTTTTAACAAGTTCACAATAATCAAATACGAGCGCGAATAGTCTATTTCTCAATTCTTTGCACGTATCTGCTTTATCGTTCTTAAGTGAAGAGATAGCCAATTGTTTCCATGTGATTATTGAATTGACTGAGGAATACTCAGCTGTAATGTCTGTATTCGCCTGGTCTCTTTTATCCAGTCTGCCGGTCTATCTCACGGAGTCACTCTAGCGGCGATGCACGTGGCATATAGAAAAAGGTGTCCCTTTTATGTCGCTAGTGAACTTGAATTTTCAGTGGCGTGGACTCTTGGAATAATAGAACTCACACTTAGAGCTCAACCAGTTCATACCAGTCTTCGGTTGAAGACAAAGACAACTTGTCCAATTCAAAGATGCGGACAACAAGCAAGGCAAGGTAAAGCAAAACCAAGCCCAAAGCAGAACCAACCTGAAGAAAGTAAACGTGTCCCAATATAGTTTCTGCTAACACGTTCCCTACTCAAGCACGTTCCAGTTTAATGCTCTGAATTAGAAATTCTACCTCGCGTCGTTTACAATTAGATTTAGAAAAACGTAATATTCTCACGCATGTTTCATTTAACAGCATGACGTATGAATCATAAAAATAGTTACAACGTTAATTTAATGTCCATACAAAAGGGGTAATTCAAACAGCAAAGCGCTTCACAATTTACAATTAAAATTACACGCAATAATTGAATTACATGAGAAATTCATATCGAGCACAGGCATTCTGGCTCTAGTGAATTAAAAGCAATATAAATTAAAGTTACAATGGAAAAGAGTTACAATAAATTTATATTCCATAACTTATAGGTTTTCAGTCATTTCTCTGAACCGTGCTCAAGCATATATGGAAATAATATAATACATAGCACAAATACATACATAATCAAGATATACAGAATACAATCAGATAAAATGGTACCTTTATGAGAAGTCAAAGTGTATGATTCTCATCTGACTCGTTGGCTGTCACATGACCCGAGTAGCTTAACGTGGTGACGGTAGCTAATTGTATCTCGCAGTAAAGGGACGAAAGCGGTTACCGATATATATAGGAAAGCATAAAGTATATCACGTGACGGATCGCGTGGCATGTAGTTGGTTCTAGAACCTAGACAATGGGCCTAAAGTTACATAACATCTTGACCTGTTCTGGAAGCATCTCGATAGGAGAGAGCTTGAACAAAGGGTTTTCAAATCTCAATATTTGAAGTAAACAAACAAGTAGGTCACCAAGTCGGACATTTTTATCAGACTGTGACACGCTCACAACCTCCTTAAGGGTATAGTGCAGTCTGAGAGTGACTAGGTCAAGCCTTGAATAGTCCGTCAGTCAGTGACCGTCTCCCAAGTGTTACCTGTCTCAGAATAGTGACTACACTGCGTTTATCTTACTAGTCGTTCTATCACTATTCCGGCCCTACCACAAATCTCTCGTCGTCGTCGATGATGGGAACTATTTTAAAACATGTGTATAGACCATCTTCTCAATTGTATTACGTCATTGGCAGCCCCCACCCATCATCTCACATGCACCTCCCCAAATAAAATGAAGGAGTAAATAGTTTAAAGGAAAACAATTTATTAAAAGAAATAAAGATAACAATTTTAATAAATTCAAAATCACGCACTAGGCGATTTCTAAATCACAAATCTCATAAGACTTCCAGAATACAATTAATGAAAACCAATGCAGTTCTCTAGAATAATTATTAGAGAATTTCATGTGAATAACATCAATACAATTTTAGTTAGGCTTACATGAATCCCCCACATAAATAAGCCAACTAGATAGTAACAATTTAGTCAAAAATACAGCAATTTCATAGAAGAATCAGAAATAGAATAAGGAATGAAAAATCACAGAAATATGTACAGATTACACAGAAAATTCATTTATTTGAATCACCTGATTTTGGCCTTGTTCAGCAGTAGCCTCATTCTCGGCAAGTTTGGCTGGCAATTGAATGTCTCGTGGTTTAGCCCACCTGGTGACATTAAATGAATGTTCCGTAAATTGTACACAACACATGAAAGTTTAGCACAGTATATAGAATCCTTTCACTGGCACTGAATAATATATAGTCAGAGTTATTCACAGTTCAGTGCACACTGGGTTGGAAGGTTATCCTCGTAATTACAAGTGAGTCAGACTCACGCTCTTGCTGCAGCTCACTTTGTAATACAGTCTCCCTTGATGGCCCCGATGCATACGGAATCCAATCAAGAATTTTACTCCACACCGGCCCTTAACACATTCAGCGGCCAAGTGGTAGTACGGTTGTCAAACCAAGACAACCAGAAAATGAGTATGTCCAATCCAACACAGATACAGGACACGTAGAACAAGAACAGAATGGAACGGAACAGCTTGAACTGCAACAAATTAGTGTAATGGTGCACATCAGGATCATGTTTTAAATTTCTGCAATCTGTACCTTTATTTTTGTTTCTCATTATAATTCCTTTTAACAATTAATTAATCTGATTCTTTATTTAAATGAAAATAAAAGCATCATAGTTTAAACTTGTTATAATATTTACAAGAACATAATTCGAACAGTTTAAAAGTAAGTGTTTCAAATCAGTTACAATGCCATCTCTATATCGGACATACCTTTCTTCCAGTTCTAACCATGAGCCGTGCATGGGACCCCAAAGATGTGTAAAAGAGTGTAGAAAATTTTGAGTCTGCTCTTTTATGTGTTTTCAGAGGTCATGGAAGTTTCTCGAATTTCTTAGCCTCTGGCTAGACTTGTTTTTCTTCCTGTGCCTATTGACTCCATAGTTATGGCTGAATGCACGCACATAATAGACTGAGTGTGTGAGGTGCCAGAAGTATGCCCATGTTATGTAAGAATTAGTGACCTATAATCCTAACTCCCTTCATTTGTGGATGTGGGTCAGCATTGTTTACGTCAAACCAATTCCACTCAGATTAAAATTTGATTTAAGAATCTGAAAAATTAGCAAAATTAATTAATATTAATTTAATTAATTACGTAATTAGCATTTTTCTGTCACACTGTCTATCTATCTATCTATCTATCTATCTCAATTGCTTAAACGGCATAGAATAATGATTAACATTTTTCAGTTCTTGTAGTAAAGGGAACTGCAGTGAGACATGAACTCATGAAATGCTATCAAACTCACAAAACCATCTAAACTAGGGGTGGGCAAACTACGGCCCCCGGGCCACATACGGCCCGCGGACTGATATTATGCGGCCCTTATGACGGCAATTAGAAATTTAACAAAGGGCCTTTCATGTGAAACCGTTAGCGCAGTCACGCTTGACGGACAAAATCGTCACTAATTGATTTGGGCTAACATTTAACTACTCGCACATTGTACTGACGAAAGAAAGGACCATACCGTGTCAAACTGTTAGCAGTCACACTTGATGGACAGTCAAGGGCGAGAGCACTCTGGTCAGTTCTCTAATTGCAATCAAGGAAGTCTGCTACAATCACTTTCTGGCTAGAGATAGAGAGGGGAAGGGGTAAACCCGTCAAGGACGAATAGGATGCGTAATATTGAGGTGGACAAATGTAAAAAGGAACCAGTGTGGTAACTGCTGTCAAGGAGATTAGGACATTGTGTTGAAGCAAACAAATGTAAACAGGTCTAGATGGACAGTCCCTACCCACCAAAACCCGAGCCCATAAATACTCCGTCATATCCCATGGCAAGGCACTGCGATAATACTCATTGTACGAGATTTCTGGTCCAGCTTGAAAGGCAGTCGTCAATGCGCTTTGGTAAGCTGTCTATTCGATCTAGACTTAGAAATAAATTGTGTTAAACTATTATTCACATGTTTGGTTAGAATTATTCGATTGAGATATATTAGAATTATATTGACTTATGGATATGTATAAATACTGTATCAATGAATGATGGATGTATGGGGTTGATCAATTCTTTTGCAGACATGTTGTAAGATGAATGATTGATGAGAAAGCAAAAAAAGATAGAAGAGTTAAGAATTGTTCTAAGTGCTACGCTCTGTGTTTTGCAGTGAGTAGCGAGCGTGCCTTTCTTCATTAAGCGTTGTGTCCTGCTTGGAACGACCAACACCAAAGTCCACAGGGCCGACTACGGAACTCTAAGACTTAAGTTGGAGACTGATTCAACTCTTGGGGTCCAACCTCCAGACTTCGCCAGTCATCTTATTAACTGTAAATTAACATTGTCTGCCTTTACCCTCACTGTGTGATCAAAAGTTTTCAAAGTTTTTTGCTGTTATAAATTATTTTCACATTTACAATGTTCAAATTAATTTATTTGTTGTAGTAGTCTTATAAATTTCTGAAATTTATTCTGAGTTTACGCCTTGTTTTCCGAATATTTTATTTTCACACAGCCGGAAGTAGGTTTTGTTTCATTTCCTTTTAAAGTTTGTAATTTGTAAAATTCTAACAAATTTTATTAAAACAATGAGTGTCACTAAAAAACGTAAGATTGAAGATGAATGCCGTGTTTTTAATGATGAATGGACAACTAAGTACTGTTTTATAAAAGTTGGTAGCAAATCAGTTTGCTTGTTGTGTCATGAGTCAGTGGCTGTCTTCAAGGAGTACAATTTAAAAAGACACTACCAAACAAAACATTCCGATTTCGGATACAATTTAACAACCAAAGAGAGGAAAAGGAAACGCCTGGAGCTGGTGAAAAATTTGGAGAAACAGCAAACTGTTTTCACTAAACAGTCTTCAATTCAAGATGCTGCAACAGAAGCTAGTCTGGTGCTGTCACACAGAATTGTAAAACACAACAAGCCATTTTCTGATGGCGAGTTCATCAAGGAATGTTTGCTAGATGCAGCAAACATTATGTGTCCAGAACAAAAAAACAAATTTGACAACATTACTTTATCAAGGAGAACTGTGGTCAGACGTGTTGACAAGATAAGTAACAATTTGATGCATAAACTTCAAGATGCAAGTAAACAATTTTTGTGGTACTCTCGTGCATTGGATGAGAGTACCGATGTACACGATACTGCCCAACTATTGATATTTATACGTGGAATAAACACTTCTTTCAAACTCACTGAAGAGTTACTAAGTGTTGAGTCACTCAAAGACACAACCACAGGCCATGATATATTCAATGCTGTTAATAACTGTATTGAAAGAACTGGGTTGGTTTGGAACAAGATGGCAAGTGTTACAACTGACGGAGCTCGTGCTTTGACCGGAAAAAATGTAGGTCTGGTAAAGTTGATAAGTGATAAGATTAAAGCAGAATATCCTGACCACACATTATTACCACTTCACTGTGTGATCCATCAAGAAAATCTGTGTAAAACTGTTTTGAATATCAAGCATGTTATTGACCCAGTTGTCAGTGTCATCAACCTCATCAGATCAAGAGGACTTAATCACAGACAATTCAGGGCATTACTTGACGATTTGGAAACTGAACATTCCGATGTGCTGTACCACACCAGTGTTCGATGGCTGAGTCTCGGCAAGGTGTTGAGGCGAGTGTGGGACCTCAGAGAAGAAATAGTGATGTTCCTAGAGATGAAGGGCATTGAATGTGACTTTAATACTAAAATTGTCAATAAAGAGTGGAAGTTAGACTTTATGTTTGCCATTGAAATTATGGAAAAGTTAAATGAACTGAATGTCAAACTTCAGGGCAATTGTGTGTTTGCACATGAAATGTATGTTCATGTAAAATCATTTCGGGCAGAACTCTCACTGTTCTCCAGACAAGCAAGTGAAAAAAAGTTTTGTCACTTCCCTCTGCTGAAACAAGAATTCATTTCTGATGAAATGACTGAAAAGTATAGAGCCCAATTAGATGCACTGACTGATGAATTTGGAAGGAGATTTAAAGATTTCAAGAACTTAGAGCCACACTTCAATATTCTCAGTTCCCCTTTAAGTGCAGAAGCTGATACAGCCCCGGAGGACATACAGTTAGAGCTTCTTGACTTACAAGCAGATCATGACCTGAAAGAGAAATTCAAGTCAGATGGTTTGCTGGATTTCTATGGATCTTTATCAGAAGAATCATTTCCAAACTTGAAAAATTTTGCAGCTAAACTTTTATCATTGTTTGGATCAACATACATTTGCGAACAAGCATTTTCTTGCTTGAAGATCAACAAATCTAAGAATAGGTCTTTATTGTCGGACTGCAACTTGCATGCTGTCATGCGAATTTCAACAAGTAGACTTGCTCCGGATTTCAAGAATATTGTTAAAAATTGCAAGCAGTTACATACATCTCATTAGAAATCAATAATTGTAATGACAATGTAGTCGGTTTATGTCTAAATTAAAGCCACTGAGAGATAATTTTAAAAATTTATTATAATAATAAAAATGTAAAATCTTGTTAACAAATTAGTAAAAGTGTTAGTCCATACTGTAAAATATAATGTATAAATGTATAAGTAAAATAAAATTGCAATAATTGGTTATTTATAGTTTTATACTGTTTTATAAATAATTCATAATTACTTATTGTGATAGGTTGCTGTAAACAAAGTGGGTATATATATATATATATATATACCCACTTTGTTTACAGCAACCTATCATATATATATATGCGGCCCCCCAATAGCTTTACATTTGTCAATGTGGCCCTACACACAAAAAGTTTGCCCACCCCTGGTCTAAACCGTTTGCTGTATTGCTAATCTCTCATGTTAATTACAAACTGCACCCGTGTTATATAGCTTCTTTAATGGGATATATATATATATATATATATATATATATATATATATATATATATATATATATATATATATATATATTATGCACAGTTCAGACGCATGGAATATAATTTGTAGTAAAAGTACATAGGGCATAGAGCGTCTCGTGTTTGTAGTCACTCCCACTAAATGCAAGCCACCACCATCAATGTAAATTCTACAGTTAATTAATAATACACAAGCTGGTCACAGTCCTGAAAACCGGTGTTCAAATTGCTGCAATGGTGTCAACACTATCTGCTTTGCATGTATATGCCCTAATCATTGCTAATACGTTTTTACCACATGGGCAACAATTGTATAGGCTATATGTAACATGCAATGCTTTATGCATACATTATAATACATACTACCTGACCAATTGTGCATAATCCATGCATCATATATTCATTATGCTTACATTATGCAAAATTTGTTGCATACTTGTTTCATAAAATATTGTACATATTAAGCTTACATCACGCATACGCTATTTCATACATGTTTCATAAAACAGTGTACATATTGTGCATGCACAAAACATGTATTACACATCATTCATGCATCATACATATATTAAATGTGCACCATAACAAAATAACATACTTGCTTTACATATAGGCCTAATTATCATGCATGCATATATTTGCATATATTGTTCCACTGAATGCGAATACAAATTGCCAACGAAAGTAATGCAGCATTGTGTAGGCAAAAATAGACGCATTGCTTGTGACGGCAAAAACAGACGCATCGTTTCAGCATTTGAGGTAAACACTAGCATCTTTTCATTGCATAGGAACAAATTGTCCATATAAACTACTTTTGTAAAATGAGTAAGTGAACAAAATCGGGCATTTCCCAAATGACACAAATAACATAATATCAAGCAGAAAATTGTATCTTGTGACTCTTAAGCCAGTGGCAATTTCAGCTTCGATGAAGAATACTCAGAAATGCAAAATATGTCATATCTTCACTACACTATGCAAAGACTACAGTGGGTTGACCACGCCCTACACTGTTGTATTCTGTTTCAAGAGAGACGCTTTGTTCTGGGCACAGCGTGTCCTTGACGTGAAATCAGGGAAGAGAAAGAAAGCCATACTTTACAGTTTAAAGTCGTACATTTAGTTCGATGGATACGGTTTTATGACGAATCCTAGTTTATGCTAACATTTCTGACGACACAGAGACTTACCTTAACCGAATGTTGAATAAAATTATAGATTCAGTACATGGAAAGTTGATAGCAGCTGCCTATCTTACAATTTCATTGCAGTCATGGCGCGCACAAGGAAAAAAATTCGTTCACTAGGAGATTAATGCTGAGGGGCGTAGCGTACAAACCCACTTGGCCTAAATTTATTTTACATTGGGGGGAACGTCGATGTAATACTGAAGGAAGGTTGGGGATGGAAATGTGAGGAGAGTTGACTTGACAAGGGAGGGAATTGTGTTTCATGAAAATGAAGTAATGTGTCTAATAAATGCAATTTACACAAAAAGACTATCTCACTCTCTCACTAACACATACTCACAATCGCAAGATAAAGACAGGAAGAAAAAAGAAAAAAAAATGCTTTTATTAAATTCAAAGTTTATCTAAATGCTTCTTCACACTAGAGAATATAAAATAATCCATAATTTATAACAAAATCTTTTTTCAAGATATATACTTATCTCCAACATAAACCATTTTCTCCTACATAAATAACAAAAATTCTCATTAATTACACGCCCCATTAAACAAACCCAACAATCCAGCGAAAAATTAAATTAACTGCTCTACCAACTTAAGCAGTGTCTATTAAGTCTAATATTATGATTCGTAATATTAATATTAAAATTCGTAAAAGAGCCAAATTAAAACATAGAAATACAACTGTTGTTAAAATGTCCTACGATTTAGTTTATATAAGTTGTTGCCTTTCGTTATGACTTAACGATAGAAGACTCTTTGTTGTATTTTCATCTCTTTTGTCTTAAGATTTCATTATTTTTAGTGGCAAATCTTAAATGCCATCAGTTTCAACGTTTCTATTATTATTTTCAACGTTATATTAAATATTGTTCCGGGTGTGCAGAAGACATTGAAAAGCAATGATCAACATGGAATAAGATATTTACACATCACAACCAATATTTTTCTATTGTCATATTTAGACTGCAGTGTAATAACGGGAAACTCCGACGTGAGCCAAAAGCAGAAGACCACAAACTGCAAGTCTATATAGGCCTACATGTGTAGTTGATGAAGCAGTTTAATTAATAGAAAGTATGTGCGTATATATGTGTGTATGTATGTGTGTGAGTGTGAAAGCATACAGTTTCACTCAATTATATTACAAATTAAATAAGCTTTCTTGATACAGTCATTCTTACAAATGTCTTAGTCACCTTTCAGAGAGAACGCTAGTCTTGATTTGTTCTCTAATAATGTTCCTCACCAGAACGCTTAAGCCGATCGAGCAGCCGATGACCATTTTTTTTTTTTTTTTTTTTTTGTGCATTTGCCCTTATTCGTGAAATCTTTGACTTCTCTATCAAACATAACGGTCCAATACCAAATTCATTTACTGATTTTTCAGATTATGAATTGTCTCTGGAGCAAGCATTTCAAGAAAATCATGTAAAGTCACTAGCAATACTTTATATGCAGCAGTAATCTTCACGTCAACATGTGTGTCACATCCAATCATGTCCCTTATCCTGGATCTGAAATGTCTGTGCAGGAAAAGTAATTATTTGTATATAGCAGCTCAATAAGCAAAATTAATATTTGTTTATTTCTGTGGGCAATTAAAATCTATTTTTATGATAATGATTTCTTTGAGCAGTTTTAATATTTCCTTTCATTTAAGCGTATTAGTTGCCTATTTTCTTATAAAATGAGCGAGATTCAAAAAACGCATTCAAGATATATCCTTTCACAAGAGTGTCCAAGAACATTAACATTTCCGTTGCATGTAACTTAGCATTTACTTTCTATATTTACTGATGTGTCTTTTACTGATGATCCAATATGTCTACTTTAAGAAAATTGATGGTCCAATGTCACCGCCATTCTTCTCTCAGACGAAAGGGGATGGTGGTTAGTCGACGTCACGTAGGACTTGCATAGATGTTATTACAAATCCACACAGAATACCAAAGATGGTTATTTGGCTCGAATTTTATTTTGCATGTAGTTTACATATTGCCGACGTGTTTGCATGTGTGATGGTGAAGTGTAGATGGCACAGACCCAACACAGCATATAACAACGACCACACCCACTCTTTCAAAACCATAGACAGGAAAAAGTCTCAATATCAAAATATCAATTCAAAGTTATTGACCTATGTGTTTCCTCTCACTGGTTAGTCAGCCATTCACAACTCACACCCGTGGGATAGGGGAAAAAAAGAAATAAAAGAATGATGAATGACGAAATAAAAGAAAGGAAATATAAAACTCAAAATTATTCATGCAGTACTACTTCTAATAAATAAGCTAAGCATTATTCAACATAAAATAATAGTCATTATTCACAAGTTCTGGAGTCACTGCCCCTATATCAAATTCAATAGTTTAAAAAGAAAATAATGTCATTCGACTTGCAAGTCCTTTTCAACAAAGTCACATCAATATTTTCAAACTAATTTTAGAATGACTCTTCACTGATCGAACTTAGGTTTAAGTTTAAAGTTTATTTGAGGTTTTAATTCTTAATTAAAATTTTAATCTTTAATTTGTAGGTGCTCTTTCCCTAATTAGTATTTTCTACTCACATAGGTATTGTCACTTTTTTCTCGTCATGGGAGGGGGTGAAGATATACAAAACACCATCGACATCTCTCGTTAGGTAAATTCTCAACTCTTGTTATGTTTCTCATTACTTCTCGTCTCTTAATGGTCATCCCCGCCATTATTCTGCCACATGCATCCATGGTAACTTACTGCCTATCTATGATATATCTCATGCGTCATGATGCCACACTTCCAACAGTCTTCTTCTGCCTGGAAAGTGACCGATCACCCACAGTCTTTGCACAGAGTATTTTGAAAACACAAGATGACTGTCCGTTTGACTGGTTCATCTTGATCTGTAAACGGCTCTGACAGCATGTCCTAAAATCAGTCGGGTAGACATTTGGGACTCTATCGTAGTGTCCAAAAGTTCTCTTAACTGGTTGCCAGCCAGTTATTGTAGAAACCCTTCGTACGAAGCAGAGAGAAACTGGAGGGTCGTCTTACCCCTCTACCAAACACTATATTCCTTGGTGTTCCTCACTGTTTCTGTCTCTGTCATCCCCTTTTATACACAAAGTCTTTGTACAACAGTTTTGATGAGCTGGCTGGAAAACACACACCCCCTTAGCACACCACCACCCCATCCAGCATGCACATAGTCTCGAATTTTGCTGACTGTCCACACTTTCCAGTTAATGTGTGGTAACAAATTCAAGTTTATACATTTAGTGTTGACACCAATTTCCTGTCTACCTACCTAACTCAGAGCACATAACTGACCTTAGGGCACCCCTTATTTGTATTTCATTTTTAAAACTACATAAGTAAACTGACGGTCATAAATGTCTACTTTAAGTAAACTGATGATCCAATATGTCTACTTTAAGTAAACTGATGATCCAATATCTGCTTTAAGTAAACTGATGATCCACTATGTCTACTTTAAGTAAACTGATGATCCACTATGTCTACTTTAAGTAAACTGATGATCCAATATCTGCTTTAAGTAAACTGATGATCCACTATGTCTACTTTAAGTAAACTGATGATCCACTATGTCTACTTTAAGTAAACTGATGATCCACTATGTCTACTTTAAGTAAACTGATGATCCACAATGTCTACTTTAAGTAAACTGATGATCCACTATGTCTACTTTAAGTAAACTGATGATCCACTATGTCTACTTTTAAACTGATGGTCCACTATGTCTACTTTAAGTAAACTGATGGTCCACTATGTCTACTTTAAGTAAACTGATGGTCCATTGCCAACACAGAAGTTCAACGATAAAATGAGTCTGCTACGAAATGTATAACAAATGAAAAATGAAAGCCAGGCACTTTTACTTAAATATTTCCTCCTTGCGAAGTTGAAACTTCTTCCCTCCCTTCCCCCAATCATTGCGATGTTGCTTCACTTTTACACTTTATCTTTTGTTTATACATGAACTGCTCACAATGATAAATGATTTGTTTGAAATGAATTGATCCTTTTAGAATAGCTATATATTTTGTGTTACAATGCTTTGTCTACAGAATACTGTATCATGTCGCGAAACCATTAATTAATAAAAATATCTGATAAAGCAAAATAAAATAAATGAAACAAAACGTCTATAATGTAAATGATATTACAAAGTATGAAAATGCACCTATTGTGCCTGAATTTGAAAGATCTACTAGTAACTTTAGTACGAACATAGTTATCAAGAAACAATCGTCGGCCAAGTTATAAATTGGGATTATGTATTGCTGCCAAGTTGTAAACTGGGTGTCACGAAAATCAAGAAATATTAATAAATTTTTTTCTCTCCCTCTAAGTAACTTCTAACTTTAAACTATGAACGAAACCGCTATGTTAATTAAAAGAGGGACAGGGTGAAAATGACCATTTGTCAACAACGGGAAAAACTAAGTCGGAAACATTAGCTTTAAGTTCGTGTTGGGGAATGGAAAAGATATAATTAGCTTGCAAGAGAATGCTGGCTTGACCCTCTGCGGCCAGGAACCCACGCCCATAAATCTGTGTCAGAGTAGAGTACAAGGCAGGCCAGTGTACCAAGTTCGTGAGAAGGTGCTAGGACGCCAATTATGTCCGTGACGAAGGCAGACTAAGTTTTTGGAAATGTAAACATCATTGTAAGAATCACCACTATAAATGTTTGGTAGTTTAAGTTGATATTGTTATTGTGTAATTACTATTGTTTTGTGAAAGTACTTAGTGAAATAGAAGTTGAGTTATTGGAAAGTTAATATTAGTATTATTAAGTTAAAGAGGTTGGTCTGTGTGGGTACTGCTTGCCAGGTGGCCATGAGCTGCCAGTAACTATAGTTTTTAAAATAAAATAGGAGTAGGACAGCTTGCTCTGAGATTTTAGTGTGTGCTCTGAGAGTTAGCTAGAGGTTAAATGGATACGTAAATCACAGTGTCAACTGGGAACTTGATACTTTGGCACTGATAGAACTGGACGCCAGAGGTGGCCAGGATGGGCAGAGAATATTCCTAAGCACGTACAGTGCTGGAAGGGGGATAGCGTCTGTGCTGGAAGGAGGGGTGTGTACCAGTCATCTCACAGAAAGGGATGTGCAAAGAACTGTGTGTATAAAAGGGGATACAGAGAAAGAAGCAAAGGAGAAACGTGGAAGAGCGACGTGGAAAATGTAGCGTGTTGTACAGGGGTGAAGGTCACCCCTGAGTTTCTCCCTGCTTTTATGGATCAAGAAGACTCTACGATTCTGAAGGCAAAACAGAAGGAGGATTCTTGACCACTGTAACAGTGTGCCAGAAAGTCTACCTGGCTGCGTATGAGGCGCGTCGTAAAGACCGCTGCAGTTTTTAGATGGGCCAAATCAAATCAGATAGCCATCTCAGGTTTTCAAAGACTCTGTCAAAGACCGCGGGTGATCGATTATTTTCCAGGCAGAAGGCAAATTCCTGGTGGAAGTTTAATGTCACGGCGCTGGGAGATGTTACAGAACGAGATGTTACATAGTGGTAGTAACTATCGTTGGAAGCAGTAGCGGTCATGCATGAGGCATACCGCCGAGAACGGCAAAGGTTGGCCGTTGTGAAGAAGAGAAGAGAAGATGAGAAACGAAGTTAAGAGAAGAGAAGATGAGAAACGAAGTTATGATGAAGAGAAGAGATGAGAAACGAAGTTAAGAGATGAGATGAGAAACGAAGTTAAGAGAAGAGAAGAAGGGAGACGAGAGAACGCTGCGAGTTGAGAAATTAGGCCTAACGAGAGAAGCGCACGGGAGCGTGAAGTGTAGCAGCCGTCGTAACAGTGAAGGCGGCCAGGTCGGGACGTCGACGATGTTTTGTTGTATCATCAGAACCCCCCCCCCCCCCAGCACAAGAAGAAAGTGTAACGATGTGAGCCCAGCACATGGAGAAAGAGCCGATAACGATGTGAGCCCAGCACAAGAGAAAGTAACGAACCATACGAGCAGAGAACAAGAGAGAGTAACGAATTATATGAGCAGAGAACAAGGAGAACGTGACAATACCTATGTGAGTAAAAGAAAATTCTAACTAATTAGGGAAATCTCAGAGCACATAAACATAAGTATAAACTAGAACCTAAAACTAAAACTAGAATCTTAATTAAGCATTAAACTAAAATTAGAAGTAAACCTTGATAGAAAAGGATATTGATGGAACCATTGAAAAGACTTGCAAGTTAAATGACATTTGTTTTGAACTTTGTGTATTATTATTGAACATTGATATAAGTAGTGGCGCCAGAACTCTGAAATAATGACTGTTCTATTATGTTGTAAAAGGCCTAAGCAATGTTAGAAGTAGTACTGCATGAAGAAATTGAGTTTTGTATTTCTTTGATTTTAATTCATCATTTATCCTTTTTCTTTCTTCTTTCTTCCCCCTTTCCCATGGGTGTGAGTGTGGATGGCTGACTGACTAACCAACGTGTGAGAGGAAACCTATAGACCAATAAATTTGAACTTGTACTCCGATATTGGGCCTTTCTTCTGTCTATGGTTTCGAAAGAGTGGTTGCTGTCGTTGTTATACGTTGTGTCGTCTGTGCCGTCTACACTTCACCCCTACCCGTATGCAAGCACACATGCAAACATGTCGGCAATACGTAACCTACACGCAGAATTAAATTCGAGCCAAACAAACATCTTGGTATTCTGTGTGTGGATTTGTCATTCTCTTTATGCAAGTCCTACGTGGAGCCGGCAAGCCACCATCCCTCTCCCCTCCTGTCGGAGAAGGGAGGGTGGGTGGCGACACTGGGTTATGTGTTGGTTTTATGTTATAAATTGGGTTTATGTGTTGCTGCAGGATAGCGTTTACGGATTGCGAAAATGAAAAGATTTCACATAAACAGAAATATTGATAGCGCATCGGACGTATTGACACTAAAAGACAATATTTCTGCCTCTAGAGAGTCAGAGAACAATTATATACAAAATCAAAAGAAGTGGGCAGTGAGGGACTAAATATTTGTATAGACAATAGACAATCGAGAGTGTTCAGTTTGAAATAAATTTATTCATGACAGAAATTGCACCTCATAGTAACAAATATAAATAGAGTAATACTTGAAGGAAAATAAACAACAGGAGAAATCTCATTCAGTGTACTCTCTTAATGTGAAGCAATTAATAAATCAGTTTTGAACGGATGAAGTTAACTTCAATACAACAATACGGATATTAGCAATAGGGCTCTTAGCAATACGGAAACATATACATTATCACATTGGATGCATCCATAATACTTTTTTTTAAAAACTAGTACAAGGCAGACATTCAGGCATTGAAGCATCAGAAAAGGAGTCCATGGATAATAATTGCTGACATGTCTAATTATTATACTTGAGATTACATTTTAAAATATTGTAATTTTTTCTGAGTTGACCACCAATTTGTAAATTTGTAAATTTGATTCTATTGTATTCATAATATTTCTTAAATATGCCGCTGCTCTTGATGATTTTCATGAATCTTCAGAAGCTATTTTTACATTTAAAAATTAGTTTATGTCTTTTCAGTCTCAATGACACATTGCTGGGATAGAAGCCTTCTTCCTGCCCGTTGGTAAGGTGACGTACTGTATGACAGGCACAAATGTGTTATTATGTTTACTCTCAGTCAAGACTAAGAAGTAGCGTACTATATGACAAGCACAAAACGTGTTGTTATGTGTGTTCCCAGTCAAGACTATGAAGTGACGTACTATATGACAAGCAAAAAACGTGTTGTTATCTGTGTTCCCAGTCAAGACTATGAAGTGACGTACTATATGACAGGCAAGCCTCAAAACCCGCTTGGGGAACAAACATCAAGACAATGCTTAGCCTCTACCAAACATTTGTCATACCCTGGCTGCTTTTTATATACCCCCACTTTCATCAAACTTAAGAACTCTCAGACAATATACTTTTCTCTACTCAGGCTAAAGTCCTAAATATCGCCTTAGTGTTACAGCTGAGAGCGGTCACACACCCATTCATATACTAATAATTGAAAGATCAATAGGGTCCTACCTAAAATTACAGACAATCACCACCCAGCAAAACATATTCACTGCCCAAACATAGCCATTAAAACATCAGACGAAATTGAAACAATGACGGGGAAGACACTAATATATAATTGAACCATTCCTATACGAACTGGCGGAAGTGCAACTATTGTAACTTAAACTAACACAAACATATAGAACACTATTACAATTTAACAGAACATACTTTCCCGACCTCATTCAAAATATGTTTTTATAATCCTAGAGGATGATTTCTCAGACTAGATCAAAGATATACATATGGCTCCCACGAATCCTGTATCAGGAAAATCAGGCACAGAGATTTACATGCCAAATGACCACGACACTAACATAAGAATAACAGACAACATCACCTCCATCTCCACAGCTGAGGTGATGGCCATACTAGCGAGCCTCATTTAAGTTACCAGAACAAAACAGACAACACTAAATACTCTATAGCTACAGACTCCTTTCTCAGTCGTGAAAGCTCCAGAAAGAAACAGAGATTTGACCTAATACTAGTCTAAATGCGAAAACTAATTTTAGTGGGAATAATGTTCTCATATGGCTCTCTGCTCACATTAACACACCAGACAATGAAATAGCAAGCACCGGCTATAAAGAACTTCAATTTATTGCAACACCATAATAAAACTTCAAAATTGGTATAAAACAAACTGAAAAACTCTTGAAAAATCCAATCTATAAAACTGACAAACTCTGGAAAATCCAATATATAAGACTGACAAACTCTGGAAAATCCAATATATAAAACTGACAAACTCTGGAAAATCCAATATATAAAACTGACAAACTCTGGAAAATCCAATATATAAAACTGACAAACTCTGGAAAATCCAATATATAAAACTAAAACTAGCAAATGTATGAAACTAGAGTTAGATAAGACAATATATACCAACATTCTATAAAGGCATTGGAGGAGAACAATAAAGAATGTCTAAACTGTGACTAGAAAGTGGAATAACAAATTATTAGATAATTAAGTGCAGCTGTGAGGAGCGACTAAGCATAGAACAAGTTATAAAAGATTGCATACTAATCGGAATAGAAAGACCACTGATAGAATATTTAAACGAAAACGACATACCTACAACACTGTCAAGGGCATTACCACCACCACCACCCTTTCTTTAAACCCATCAAGTCAACAATGGCATGAGTGCATGTGCAGGTTTAATGGGATGGTAGTAGCCGTCAACTACATCAATTAATTATTATAAAGTATCCAGATTAATACATCTATTACATCAAATATTATAAATTTAAAGTATCCATATTAATGCATCTACTAACATCAACTATTATAAATATAAAGTTCCCAGATTAATACATCTGCTGTAAAATATATGGGTGATCCGAAGCCCCCGACAAACATACAATAGATGTTAATGGTGGAAAGATAACTGACGTGACTATTACCGGACCACAGTCCAAGGCTTGCCAAAGTCTGTTGACTAATTACCTGTAGTAAAGATTGGGAGAACCAGCTAAATGTTTAAACTTTAACAAATTAAAGTAAATGACGGTCAAATTTATAACCAAAATCACCCATCCAACACCTATTTTAGCCTCGTGAAGATCCAACAGCTAAAAGTAATAAATACATAGAAAATAAAGGAAAAAGAAACAAACAAGTACACAAACTACCTCAGGCAGTACAAACATTATAGTGTAGACTTAGTCCCATAGCCCGACTCCCAAACATCCCTCATAATCCGTTCCCCACCCCAATCCACAGTTCGATATCGGCCCAGGCCGGAAGCGCTCCCCATACATTAAGTAAGCAAACTATGACAGATACAAATACGTGCTATTATGTGTACTTTGAAGTGACGCAGGGCACATACATATGTATTTAATGCTGTACTCTCTGTCTATATACTTACAGAAATATTATTATGTACTCTGCAATTGCTTGTTAACTGTGAGTGGCCATTTTTTTCAGCAAAACGACATAGCAGATATACAAACTATACAAACAAATTGTAACAAGAAGTGTTGTACTGTATACAATATTTTTTAATAAGAAGTACACTATTGCTATACAAACAAAATATAAAAAGCGTACAATTGCCAAACAATCAAATATTATAAAGAGTGTACTATTTAGATGTAAACAAAATATATTTCCGCAAGAAACGCTAATACAATAATAATTTACCATGCGAAAATCATGGATGCATCTCCCACAACACTTAACAATTCCTTAGTGCCGTCAATCGGCAAATCAAGAATCGTATATTGCAAATCTTCTCTTGTAATTTTTATTCATTATATGTATTATACACTCTAAATGCACCTTCTCCATCATTAGTGTTTCATAATATATTTTTCTCCATCATTAGTTTTTAATATAATATATTTTCTTCCGCCATAAGTTTTTTCATAATATATTTTCTTCCGTCATTAGTTGTTCATAACACATTTTCCTCCATCAGTAGTTCTTCATAATACATTTTCTTTATCATTAGTTGTCCATAATACATTTTCTTCCGTCAGTTGTTTTTCATAAAACATGTTTCTCCTTCATTAGTTTTTTTTATAATATAATTTCTTCAATCATTAGTTTTTCATAATACTTTTCCGCCATCATTAGTTTTCATAAAATATTTTTCTCCATTAATAGTTTTTCATAATATATTTTTCGCCATCATTTGTTTTGTATAATACATTTTCCGCCATCATTAATTTCATAAAACATTTTTTTCAATCATTAGTTTTCATAATACATTTTCCGCCATCATTTGTTTTTTATAATACATTTTCCGCCAGTCACAAAATTGCGAAAGGTCGTGATGCCTACCACTCCACCCATCTACTGATGCTGTGAACTACGTGCCCAATTGCTGTCTACAAATATTATTTATTTATTTTTGTTTGTAAGCATGTTCTTTATGTGACAGGAGAGTATTTTTCCAACAGCACAGACACGACGAATGGTGTCTGTTCGAGCATCACTTTGCAAAGTGGAGGTATATACATGTTATTTTCCAGCAGTAAAAGAAAAATGTATTTTATCAAGTAGCATCTATGATCTTTCGTTTGCTGTACGCATCTTTTGTTCTCTACAAATCATTAAAAATATTTAAATATAGTTTCAGTAATTATTCAGATAAATATAAGTTGTGTAATATGGCATTTAATAAAGTTTATATAATACAAATCTAAACTTCATATCATATCATCAATATTGAAAAAATGTATAAAGCCATTTAAATAGTTACTGTTATTTATTTATATGCATACGAAGATACTGATTTACAAGCACACACAAACACACACGCCATATATGTGCATATTATTTTGAATTGCTTATACCTTTATAAAATGAAACATTTTATGTGAAAGAAGCATTTTCTGCTTAATTTTTAAAAAATACCTCCACACCCAACAAGAAATCAAATAACATTCAACTAAGAAAGAAGTCTTTTGAAAGATGTAGAGGCTTTAAATAAAAAAAACTTTTTTCGGTGATGTGACAAATAAAATGTCCAAGACAATGCTAAGGTATCATAAAGGTGGTGATGTTTTCTCAATGAATTTCCCACGCTACGGAAGGAGTTATTGCACAGTTTGTTCTGTAATCATTATTGTGGCACGGGCCCATGTGTGTGAGCGGCATAACAATATACTAAAACAATTTCGTAGCTTTATACACTATCGCATAATATACATTCACAACGATGAAGCTCAAACTCTTTATTTATCATTCGCCCTTTCAACAATCGAAGGTCACTTTTACAGCCAGGTCTGACCTATCGCGTATGAGTTCCCGTATGTAAGAAGCGTACTTCATTTGTCTAAAATCTATTTGATTTAAGAAGCGTACTTTATTTGTCTAAAATCTATTTGATTTAAGAAGCGTACTTTATTTGTCTAAAATCTATTTGATTTCAAATGAGACTACTGAGGTAAGACATTGGTGCTGAAGGCCTTAATTTACTGGAGAATAAGACTGAACCAGATACCATGGAAGATGTTGATGTAGATCTGAAAACGGATTGCACTACTTGATCACGGCTACATTAAATCCATCGGTTTATTATGTACATAATTGCATTACATGATCAACAGCTACATTAAATTCATGTGTTTGTATGTACATGATTGTATTACGTGATCACTAGCTACATTACATGTATGTTTTTGTGTTTGTGTACATGTACAATGCAATTAAATTCTAAATGTGCACACAAACACTGCCTGTTTTGACATTTGTACTAACTTTGAACATCAAAATCCAAAATCCTTTATAGACAGCTTACAAGATTTATTTATTTGTAAGCTGTATACTAAAGTGCTTTCGATCAACATCTCTCTAATGGTGGTGTACTTAATGACCTTCAGGTTTACAACTGGAACTCAGGAGAGTAGTGACATTGTCGATGTGTTTGACAAAGGAAAGCAAAAGTGATGCTACCTCTTTAAAGATGTATTTTTTAAAAAAATGAATGAATGTGTGAGCTGTAATCTTTCTGTACACTTTGTTGATTAAATATCCCAACACTCTCTTTCTATATGCATGAAATAAAAATCTGAAACAAGGGGAGATTCTGGAACGACCCAACCGCAGCAACAGTAAGGCGTTACCTAATAAATGACGACCACCCCCAGTGTGCCTCCCCAAAGTCCACTAAGGGGACGTAAATCCTGCTAGAATAACTCAAGGCCGAGAACCGTCTTATACCAAAGTACCAATGCAAGCTATGAGAAGGAAGGAAACCAGTACAACTGCCACCACCGTATGTACATACTACGTACGTACACAGAATTTCATACAACTGACACCACCGTATATACATACTACATACGTACACAGTATTTCATACAACTGCTTATCTATTCTGAATATACATAGATGTGTTATTCTTAAATGTTAAAGTGATTTGTACTTCATAATTATTTGAAATATAATATTTTTAATGATTTATATTATTCCTTACATACTTAATGTCCATGATTCATAACGTAAGGTCCTTTTTATATGTCTTACAAAGAGTTCCTCACTTGAAACAGTCACTATTGTGCATAACTTTTATAAATTCATTTGTCTTATTTGTGTCCAACATTGCTTGAGTGTCCAATTAGTTTTGCTTATTCTTTTGCTTTTTGACCATCACGATGTGTCTCCACAAGGATGGCATGACATACTAAATATAAATGTGTTCAAGAAGAGCTTTCGCTCTCAGGGGTGGGGGTTGTGTGTCATCATGTTCACTGTCGACAAACACTAAATGTGACGTGCAATTGGCATTACTGTTTTCTAGGACATAATCGTCCAGTCTAGTCCATCTACCTGTTATAAAGACTACATTTCTCTCCAAACATCTGACAGTGACCTCGTCAGCCTCGGCAAGAGTTGCATAGTGGATTGCTTCCTTGTTATCCGTGCCGTCCACAATTCTTACAGGCACGTTCTCTAACCGCGTTAATTGAACTAGACGTTTATATGTGAAGATCTTTTCTCATCCTTCGTGTCTTCCCTGACATTGGTCAAATTGTCACGCAGCGTAAAGACATCAATACCGTTCAGAGGATGTATACCTTGTGACATAAAGAAGAAATATGTGTCATTCAGATATTTATGAAATTAAAACATTCATTTGTAATCAAACGTGAACTTCAATCAAATCACGACTTACCGTAAGTGTTGAAACCAATATGCAGTTCTGGCGCTATCACTTTCTTGCCACATCCCATCCATATTTGTGTCAAATAGTTAAAATGAATCAGGAAATACAGTCAATGTTATGAAAACCTTTATTCTAAACAATTCAGCGGCCATAATATGACAATATTAATGCAATGATTAGACATGTATGTATAGGTACACAGCATGGTTTCAGGTGATTTTCTTCCTGTTTCAATACGAGTTCTAACTGACTAATTTACTAATTAATTTAATTTAAATATTCACCATAAGTGCTCAAATAAATAATTATTTAAAAAATACAGTTTAACTATTAACAATAATAAACAATAAACAAATATTTGCCCACAGATCTACAGTATATGATGTATTAGTAGTGACTATCAGTTACAAATCTGCAGTATATAATGTATCATTAATTACACTGTAGACAATACTCCTTTGCAGTATATAATGTATTAATAATGACTATGCGCGTGTGGAAATCCCATATCCAGGAATTTGATTGGCTGAAACAAGTACGTTAACGTGAATGGTATTACCAGGAATTTGATTGGCTGAAACAAGTACGTTAACGTGAATTGTATTACCAGGAATATTTAATATTAAAAACGATATACACTCCTGCTGTCAGTGTCTTGGATGATCACAAATGCCGAATTAAATGCAAATATATTCCTCACACTATTAATATATATTAGAATTAGGAATGGTACAGATTTTGCCGTCCTTATGGAATCACATCTTGATTTCAACCGTTTAAGGGCAATTCCAGAGAAAATGCTCACATTTAACAAAATTCAGACTTGATTAGGCACAGACACTTAATTTCTATCATATATGATAGTAGAAATGCCTGAACTATTAGATCCGAAACGAATTCTGATGTCCCCTGGCTGGCAGCCTGAGAACAATATGCGTTTGGAAAAGTAAAAGTAAGTTGTTTTTTTTTGTTGGTTTTGAATTTATGATAGTTACTGCCCAGCATTGAATTATATGCTCTGAAAATTAATCATGTCACTAGTTTAAAAATATTTATAAATGAATCTGCACCGTCATAAACAAATTACTAGCATGATTCACGTTGGATGATTAATGATAATAATAATCATAACCATTAACTAGGGTGGCGTTGTGTCACAAACACAAATATTATTTTTTAATTTGCTTCTTTCTTATTTAAATTGCATGTTAAGCAAGGAATTTGTTATACAAAATATAAAATTAAAAGGAAAATGCTTATGCTAGTATGTATAAAATATACGTTTAATTCATAAAAATATTATTAAAGTTAAATTAACATATACGTAATTGTTATGGAGTTGTCTTACCATTAGGTGATGACATTTGTATGCTAGACACATCCACTAGCAACGGTTTATCAGTTACCTTTGTTTCTTCTTCTTTCAGCGTAACTGAATGTGACCTCCATCTAAAAAAGTACAAAATGAGAGACATATGTATCTTAATACAGAAGGCTCTTTCTTAGGTTGAAATGTTTTCTTTATCTTTTAATTGAGTGAGAACGGAATATATGTTGTCAGCAGAACGTGCTCATAAAGCAAGACCTTTAAATATTCAAAACCAAAATTTGTTATAGATTACTTTTTTACATGTACTTGCTCTATGCTAAACATTGTTTATCAAGAAATGTTACCATCAACTGATACAGCACTAGGCACGACATTAACATTTCTGATTTGAGTTTCATATTGTCCTATAAAGAGAATATCCTTTTCAGCTATCTAAAAAAGAGAAAACTGCTTTATGATGTGACTGTGAGTCACAAGATGTAGGCCTATTTGGGTGCCATTTCTTCTAGCCTGTATCATTACTCGTCGTGTGCCCTTGCCCAAACACTTCTAGCCAATAATAAGTAATGTTCCTCATCGTATGCCCTTGCCCTGAAACTTCAAGCCAATAATAAGTATCGCTAGCGAGCATATGCTCTTGCTTCAAGACCTCTGATACTAATCACCACTTTCTATGAGTCATTAATTCTCTCCCTTGACACTCATATTTATCTTCATTAGTTCAAATGAGCCACCATATGATACAAACACTAGACACAACTACAAGCATGCACAAAACAATTGAATATATGCACACAAAAAAAGTCGGTTACAAAGGAGAAAATGAAAGATCTTGTGGAATGTAAAACGTGCATACTGTAAAACGAAAGTTAAAAATAAAACAGAATTAAACGAACTAAAGTAGGAAATAACAAAGTATATTCAAAACACTTATACTACGATATTAAAAATGAATTAAATTAAACCAAATTCAATTCAGTTTAATATGTATATGAACAGGTGTGTCAAATATCTATAAAAAAAATCTCACGTAGAGAGGTAAGACATTTTATGGGACAGTTTTACAAAATAGTTGATAAGGATGTATTTAATGTCAGTTAATTTTAGTTGATATATTTATAAAGGAAATATCCTTTCGGAAATAAGGAAATACTTTTATTTAATGAAGTAAAAGTGTAATTATCTAGCTTGAATTTCGTTGCTTGTATGACATTCATAGTAAATGATTTTTGCATTGTTTCTTTGAATGTACATGTATTCTTAAATAGGATTTCACTTTTATACAAATGAACAGTTCTTAAGGAATATTAATTAAGCCTCGTGAACTTATGTCTTTTCATCAGCTGATTAAATCACTGATTTACCACAACTGGATGATAAGTGCGACTATTGGATGAGGATTTGAAATATATTTCCTCCCGTCAACGCAGCCAAGAGTGTTGTATGGTTCTCTGTATTTCATTAGCAAGCGTTAATAGTCACTTTCTGTTACAATGTTGCTTTCTTAACGCAGCCAGAGAGTGTTGTATGGCTCCCTGTATTTCATTAGCAAGCGTTAATAGTCACTTTCTGTTACAATGTTGCTTTCTTAACGCAGCTACCGTGGTTTCATGACAAAAATAGTGCAATATTACAAATATTTTAATTAAGAATATTATAATTTGCCTTAATATATCAAGCACTGTAAATAGCTTGATTGTTTCTACATTTCTAGATTACTGTGAATTAATTAGAGTGAAAAATACATAAACTTACGATGCTAAATACTTTCTTATTTTCTTCCATTTGAAGAAAATAATCAAAGCGGCAATTATAAAAACGAACGTGACCACAGTACCAATGTAAACGGAAGGGAGGATGTTCAAATCATGCTGTTGAGCTGTTCCTGGAACAATGATATTTCAATTAATTAATTTAATTGCGGGCTTTCATTCTAATTATTTTGTCAGACATAATGTCCATTTGTCTTTATATTTCATACAATACGTATACACACGCAAGCATTTTAAACACTTCGACGATTGATCTGCTAAAGTACAAAAATAGTAACTGCAAATACAATACGTATACACACGCAAGCATTTTAAACACTTAGACGATTGATCTACCGTAGTACAAAAGAACAAGTAAGAGCAAATAGAATAGTGAGTGTTTTCCCTTAGAAATGCTTTCCAAACAACAACAATATAAAATGCATGCAGGAAACAACTACTATTTTAAATTTATATATCCATTAATTTTCTTGTTTGGATTTGTAATGCTACAGCTGACTCGCGAAAGACGGATGACAATCACGTCCAATATTTTCCCTATTTCTTTAGGTACCAGCCATCCTTACATGGACGATTCTAGAGTCAAAGTCAAGTTCTTGCACCTACAGCATTGTCCTAAAGTTTCTCCGCATAAATGAACCACAGTATTAATTTTATAAATCTTAAACATATTTATATAATTTTATATACACGTGCGTGAGGGTAATATTGTTACATATATACGATAATAAAAATGGTTACAAGTATGCATAATAAGAAATGTTACAAATATGTCACAAGAAAAATGGTTACAAGCGTACGTAACATAATGGGAAATCTTACAATATAAATGGTCACAAGTATGCCATTATAAGAAATGTTACAAATATGCAATAAGAAAAATGGTTACAAGAGTGTCATAATAAGAAATCTTACAATTATGCCATAATAAATATGGTATAATTATGTCATAATAAATATGGTTATAATTATGCCAGATTAAATATGGTTATAATTATGCCAGATTAAATATGGTTATAATTATGCCAGAATAAATATGGTTATTATGCCATAATTCAGGTTATTCCATCTCGGTATGTAGAATAGTGTACAACAGAATCTCTCTATTCCTATAGATTATATTCTTGTATAACGCGTTCTTAGTTTAGAATGCAAAGAAATGGGAGGAGTACTGTTAATATATTTTATAAATTTTGTATTACAGGTAATGCTCAGGGATTCACTGTTAATACATTTTATACCGTTCTTACCATACAGGTAATGCTCTTGGATTCTCTGTTAATATATTTTATACCTTTCTTATTATAGGCAATGCTCATGGGTTCCATATAAAATTTCAGTAGAAGCATTTTCCCCATAAGAAATAAGGAGAGTGCACAACATGGTAAATATACATAATGTATGCACCTTAATTCAGTTTTATACAAGGTATATTTGATTTCATTATGGCTTTCAAGATTGAGTCACTTATGTATCAGTTTAGAATGATGAATACGTTTTACAATGAGGTACATTATGAGCATACGAAGCACTTTGAATATCTAAATGAATTTGAGTGAGACATTGTCGAGAAGTTCTATTAAGAGAACATTCTATTATTCGGCGAAACATGTATATACTTACCATTCAAGATTTCCAAGTCTCCGGGGATTTGCTTTATTGTCTCCATTGAATGAAACGCCGGAACGTGTGTAAATGTGTCTGGAAATAAGTATCTTAGATTAAACCAAATAGTGAATAGAGGTAGTGAAAGAACAGTTATTGACAATGAGTACTGCTTAAAATACGTATAGTTGCGAGGTGTCTCACCGAAGTCCTGGATAAAGAGAGAATGTAAAGTGTTATTTATATTTATAAAAGCTTTTATTTGTGATTGTTTGGACAAATGACGTATGTGTGCCTCTTGTGTAAACTTTATATGTCTGCTAATCACATTGTCGCACACACACACATTTTAGTAAAGATGATTTGTTTTAAATCTATGTCAAATTAAATACTTTGAGCAGGCATTTATTGCGGCCCTTCGGTCAATGGAAACGAAACATAAATGACTAAATTATGTGCTAAACTTTACATTTGCTATTGTTTGCAGTTAGTAGCCATTATAATGAAAGAAATCTCTATAAAATAAACAAAATAATATCCAATAATAAACCTATATTCGTGCTGCAGAACTCATAACTCGTCGGTCCGGCTGGAACTATAAAGCACACATAACGTCCACTTCCGGTATGCATTGGAGGCAGTTGTACTCTGAGAGTATCAGTGATGTGACCGTCAAATATGTAATCAGGGTGTGTCTGACAGTCCGGTTTTCCAAGACTCCAATTACAGAAAACCACCAACTCTAAGTTAAAATACGCAAACAAAGCGATGACGTGTACATAATCTTTATTTCAATATACATTATTTATCATTAATGCTATTTATATATACACATATTAAATATTTAAATTTTGAATATATGCCATCTTCTGCAAATTACAAAAAAAAGAAAAAAAAACATTAAAAATATCCAGTTGCTAGGCAAGTAATAATTTTTGATTCGTTTTCAATTCACAATCATACAATCATTCAATCTTGTAATGACGATTTCTATGTATAACGTATAGTCATGAGTAGAATATGTGATTCCTTTGATATTTTTCTTATTGCTACTGACAAACTATGTTTACCTATAAACTGTTCTTACCTTCCTTGTCAGTGTTATTTTGGTAGTACACAACTTTGATGTTCCGCTGTTCTCTTGACATATTAATAGGGAAATGACATGTCAAAACTCGCTCCTTAATCACGCTGACGTCACAAGTTGTTCTGGGCTCACCTAGCGAAAAATAAAATGATCAGATACAATAAAGGTTATGTACTAAAGAAGGAGAACATGAAAGACAAGTACTCCCCATTGCGTAAATAACGTAAACTCAATTACGTCAAACTCTCGTTATGTTATCGAGTTTTACATCCAATTGCAAACGCATAAGGGTAATTATGCACACCCATACATTAACATATATGTACGTTGAATTATGTATTGTTACGAATACACACTAACACAGTCATGTGTTGATGTCGTTTTTATTAAGGCACATTCACTTGTTGATGTTGTCTGATATTAGATACGAACATTTACACGCTCATGTTTCATTTTTGTGTCCAACATTATAAGCATGATTTATAACTGACATGTCTTATGGAGTGTGTGTGTGGGGTAATATACCAGTATACAATATCTGACGCGAATAACAGAACGTTTGTGCTTACATTAAGTTAACATGTCAAAACAATGAATTATGTAAAATTAAATTTGACAAACACATTTTAATATCAAATACATAATATGAACATCGAAGTAAACAAAACGAAACGTCAAAGTCCTAGACAAGAAACAGATATAAATCCTAGATCAAAAGTACATCTATAAATGGAATTTAAAAGTTACCATTATCTGCAGCAGCATTGAATAGACACGTCATTAAGAAGAATATCTCTTTCTGCATTATGTTGGAACCCTAATAAACGAAACAAAATATAAGAAGATAAAGGAGAAGGATACGCAAGTCTATTTCACTGCATGCATGTTTGTATGTGCTTTAAGTTTTCGCATTCATGTCTGTCTGGGCTGAGAAAAAAGTACTATGCGTATAATATTTAGGACTCATCATGGGTAGGGAGGAGATAGTGGGGCGATGACGTGACAAACACGGACTCGCTTATACCCTGAGTGTTCGCCAAATTACTTCCCCTTTGAAAGGGTTAAATGAGGTCAGGGCCAAACTATGTTTTGTTGACTAAAAGTAAAATACATACTATACAAAAAATATCTACATTTCAGTAAATAACTTTGCACAAAAATCAATGGGTTTTTTTCCTGTCAGAATATTTATGTTTGATTTCATAATTGTCAACTCTAATAAGTAATTGTGAAACTTGTAATATGTGCATTTTATAAGCAGAAGAACAAATACAATTATTCAATAAACAGACTATATGAACATTTTTACTGCAGCAATTGAAACATTCTTTAAGAATTTAGAGAGAGAGAGAGAGAGAGAAGGGGGGTGGACGAATGGAGAGATTCAGATAGAATGTGAAACAAACACAATCCCTGAATAATCGTAAATCAACCCATCATTATTGATAATAGAAAAGAGGCTAGAAATAGGAGGAAAGTCGAGATCCGATTTTGCTCTTAGTGTATTGTGTGCCTTCAATGCCTCAACATTCATAACATTTTCTGGGCAGTTAGAAAACGTCTCATTGATAAACATTATTTTCTAATTCACATCAAAAAGCATAAGTATTTAAAACCGTCAGTTTACGAAATCATAATATATCATTAATAGGTAGAGTTATTCTTAATAATAATAATAATAATAATAATAATATGTTTGTGAGTGCTTCTATTTCTGTTTTCATTACTACCTCTTTCAACTATTTGTAAGTGGATTATTTTCTCGATGTTTCATCAGCTTGTCGTGCATAATGGCCTTGGAGAGGATTTTGGCTCCAAAAATTTGCTCATGCCGATTTCGTTGAGATAGGTATTATGCCTCAAAATACATTTCACTTCATTACGAAATTCTCAGTCAAGTATTTCACGAATATTTGTAAGCATAAATAACTAGGTTTATTATTGAAACATTACGAAATGACTAAATGCAAGGGATTTATGTGACGATTCTATTTTTAGACTGATGCTAAATGCATGTCTAACACCAATCTAAAAATCGAATCGTCACGTAAATCCCTTGAATAGCAAGGGCGGAATCATGGCTAATCTAGGAAGGACTTGCACACTATTCTCTTCTTATCTCACGTTCCTTCAGACGTACCTTTCCATTTTTACCACTCTACGTTTCAAAGTGTGCAAGTTATATATATAGAAACAAAGTCAGGTCATTTCTTTTTTTTCTTTTCTGGCTTTCTCGATAAAGTGTGCAAGCTATATATAGAATCAAGGTCAGTGCATTTCTGCTTCTCTTTATTGCCCTCGACAAAGTGCGCAAGTTATATATAGATGTCGTAAGATGGGAAAATTTTCTATATATTGTATATAAATTTTCATGACATGTGCAATTTTAGTTGAAGCGCTATTTGTAATTTGTATGACGTGGGTATTGCATAGAGCTTGTTTTGGAAGTGAGGTCCTGAACGAATGAGAGTCATGCATGGTGGCAAGTTTACTGACCGGTGTTTGGTTTTTACGTCAAGTAGGTGAGCGAGTGTTTGTTTAAAATTTGCACGACCACACCCAGTAAACTTGGCAAGTGATTAATGTGGTGCATGTTTGTGTTTGGGTTTAAATGGGGAGCGTTGTTCCCGGCCGGCAGAGGTGGTCGGAAAGTGTGAAGAAAGTCTAAATAGTATTAGCTTTAGGTAATTGGCTGGATCGAAGGTATGTCCAGCAGATACAGGTGTGATTTCAAGAGAAGATAAAAGTGATCGAGATTTTTCCCTGTACTCTTTTTCCAATCGTCTCTTGGGGTGAGCGTTTTGAGACAGGGTCCCTCCCTATATGGGATTATACATGAAGCAGTAAACCCTGGCTAGATAAGGTAAAGGCGTCTTTGTATTGGTGAGATTTTATTAGGATGCTATGTTTTGATTTGAATATGTTAACCTTTATTTCTTTCAGAGGCATATGCCAACTTAGTACTTATAAATGGAGTAATTGACAGGTCACCTAGACTGCAATTTCTTGTGTTTCGGGGGTGGTGGTGGTGAGGTTGTTTCATCTTGATTTTTATCTTTTTCAATGTAGAATTTGGAATCTTCCTGATTTGATGCCATGTCTTTTGAGAGACTACCAGCATGTTGTACGTCACTCCAGTGCATTGCGATATGTCGCGATCACGAACGTGACTACAGTGAGGCTTGAACTTTGAACTTGCTCTTTGCGGCATTATGATAAACACTAGGACAGAATGTTTATTACTTATTTATCTAAATACTGTTAAATTTTCTTTTATTAAAATTCTTGTTATTAACTCCTCAATCTCGCGTATTTGTTAGTGAAATGTAATTTCTTTCGTTTGTTATCGTAGTCTGAAGTGATAATACCAAATATCGGCGTAACATTTGCAGATATGCACATATAACCAGTTACCCATACTCTTCATCGGTACACGTAGATGTATCACAACTAATTACCATATTTGATATAATTAATTATTACAAAGTCAAACCCGTGAGTCAACTTGGCGGCGTACCAGTATATCGGCGTAACATTTGCAGATATACACATATAACCAGTTACCCATACTCTGCATCGGTACTTGTAGAAGTATCACAACTAATTACCATATTTGATATAATTAATTATTACAAAGTCAAACCCAGAGTACGGCGGCGAAAATAGAATCAATGTCAGTTCATTTCTGCTTCCTTTAACACCTTCACGACAAAGTGTGCAAGTTATTTATAGAAACAACGTCAGTTCATTTCCGCTTCCTTTATCACCTTCTCGACAAAGTGTGCAAGTTATTTATAGAAACAACGTCAGTTCATTTCTTGTCTTTTATCGCCTTCACGAGAAAGGAGAAAAACGGAGACTGAACTTTGTTTTTCCAAACAGCGTTCCATCTTTCCTGATCTGTGTCTCTATCGTGGAAAGTCTTTACATGGAGATTTCACTTTCCATGTTAACTACCCTGCAAGTTCACAAATGAGACAATTTTAAACTGTCTCCATTGTTTAGAATTGGAAGAAAGAATTGAGGACCTTATTATTAATGAGATCAGGAAATTAACAAGCTTCAGATGATCAACGATACGAATCTCCACATTCATATTGACATAAACGATCAATTAAAACCAGTTAAGAGTTATAAATTATTTCCATGATGCTGTGATGGAACTCCCACGTCGCCATTTGCCGCCATCTTGAAGAGCTATCTGACATTTACGTTGGTCTCAATCATTTGTTACAATTTGAACTTGTACATCCGTGCCTAGCTTATGAATATATTCTACTTCATGCTCGCCGTATACATTTATTTCAAATTTATTGTTTTGCCTGTTACAAGATTATTAGGTGCAACCTTTTCGATATCAAGCAGTTTTATGCAGGCACTCTACAATAATACTTCGCGATTCCTGAAGCTGCAATAAAACACCATAGCTGGTTTATTAAACAATCACTTCTAATTAATCTAATCATTGCACATGAGTGAGATATTTATTGGAATGTTATAAAATGAGGCATTTGTACTGCAAATGATGGCACACAATCTTTACAAAATGACGTAGTATAATTGTGTGGTTTTCAATATACAATTCGTATTGTATCATCATAATGTCTGTGCATATATGACCCAAGGAAAATAGCAGTTCTTTTGTGGAAGATGACTAGAAATAATTTTGTTAAACGATCGTTTACTTTTCTCTTGGAAAGGAGTGCCATTTCGATAATTTCTTATCGTCCGGATGTTTGACACTTGACAATTAAAACATTGGATGATGTGTGTAACTGGTCATGTAGATGTCATAAGCAATCTGCGAGCAGGGAACAAACATAGATTAGGTATGCGGCGTATACTGTTAATTTTAGAGAAATAACTCAGCAAGATCATTTTATTATCTGTAATTCTAAATGTTATTTATTGAATCTGTTTGCACGAAGGTACATAAAGAGAAAAATGTCAATTGATCTTATTAACTAGCAACTGTAGGCCCATATCCGCCACAAAAATCATATTACTTTGCCTTTTATTTAATCATTTATTCATACGTAGACAAAATGATAAATATTTTTTCAGTTCTCAAATTAGTTTGCTAGTATACATGTCATCACTATAAAATAGTCTAACACACACACACACACACACACACACACACACACACACACACACACACACACACACACACACACACACACACACACACACAATCTTTCTTCATCCAACCCAACTTACTTCCTCTCTACCAAACTGTATATAGGCCTACATGTTGGTCTGTTCTTTCTTTTTTTTTTTTATTTGTTGGGAGTGGGGGTGAATTTCCTATTCATCTGCCATATAGTTACTTAATAAAACCACCTTTTATCTCACTCTGTCCGGTGAGGATTGTGATGTTTCTTGATCGATTTAAATTATCATATTTCAATTTGCAAATCGCTTGACCAAAATTATTTTTCCTGCAGTGAATAAAATTTACAACTCTTCAAAGCAGATATTTTACCAGACTACTGCAGGGGTTTAGAATGAGTATGGGGCACAATGGTACATCTCGATCAAAAGGAAAATTGTGTAAAATAATAATAGATTTTTTTTACGAAGCTAAAGACATACAATCTAATTATTAAGCATATCAAAACAATATTTAAATAAAAGTGAATAGTATCTTAAAAGGGCATTCGTAGCTTTTACTTTTTGTCTCAAAGCTCAGTACATTATTTTGTTGGGAGTGTTTTAGCAATCAATAATAGTATTTTGTTAAATTAGGAAAGAAAAGTGTGTTAATCATATGCCTTGTGGCTATTTACAAAAATAGTAATCTAACAATAATAAAGTAATGTAGTAATATTAATTGTATAGTATTCTACACATTACAATGACTGTAAAATCCTACCTTATGCAGCACCCACCATGACTCGTGAAAGAATGAAGTTTCTCACTTAAGCTTGCTTTGATAGTGTTCACACATGTTCCCAATAGAAATCGGACAGCTATGTGGGCACTGAACAAATTCTAGATGTTAGCCTAAGCCCGAGAAAAATAACTATTTTGGAGTACACGAAATATCTCAATTAGTGCTACGTAAAAACACCTAAGCCCTCATAACCTTGAAAGGGAAAACCCGATATTAACAGGACATGCAAATCTTTTACTTGTTGATGATGCAGGTCAGGCACAACAAAATAGTTAGTGAATACGTAATTTCGTGTAGAATGGATCAATAATTTAATTATTACTGGTAAGAGTTGTGCGTTCCATCTAGCGTAGACGAGTGTCGTGTGAATTCCATCTAGTGAAGACGATTGTCGTGTGAATTCAAAATAGCGAAGACGATTAGTTTTAGTTAGTTAGTTAGTTTGGCTTGTTGACATGATTGTGCTTGTCATAATGTGAGTGTGCTCGCAAGAGAGTTAGTTTTTGTCTTCTTAACATGGTTGTGTTGGTACAATAACGTGGGCGGCGAATAGGTCTATAGTAACAACCGATTCTTGATGTCTGAATGTAATAGATTAATTGTCGTAATAAATCGTGAATTCATTATGTGTTTGCATTCACATTTGTGAAAATGTAAAAGGTCACAAGGAAATTAGAAAATTCACAAATTGTATACTCATTAATATCATCATCAGAAGCAGCATTTATTTATATATTATTTGTAGGCATATAGTGTGAAATCAGGCTTGAACTGACTTATACTAACTCCACATGAGAGTGTACTTTATATATTTATATACTATCTATTTCATGTTTATATTTTATATCTTATTTATTACTTTTACCAGACCTCGCTTTAAAAAGAATCCTCTGTTAACAGCCATTTTTATATTGAATTCACTGTATATTCTGAATCAGTTTTCATTTACTATATTGCAACACATTTAAATTATTCATCTGTTCTTGTCGACTGGTTTTATATTTTAAAATATATATGGCTGAATTTGGATTGAACTTTGAGCAGGAAATAGAATTATGTGAAACTTGCATTCACTGTAACAATAAATATAATCAAATGTGAAAATATAACAAGAAATATAAAACATCGCTTTCTGCTTTTACTTTGATTGCATTGATTTTCACGCGTGTATGACCTATTCTAAAAATGGTACGACAATATCAATACTACTTTCTGTAAATTAAATAAATGCTTGTTGATATAGTGGAGACCATTAAAGTACACATTAGGCATTGGAATTGCAGTAAAGTTTTAGAGATTAATGATTCAGTCAACTTCAACTTTAAAAGGTTTCTAACCATTTTAAATGCACACAATTGAAATGAGGAAAAGCTTGAATGACATTTTATAGCACGATATCTATATATGAATGGAACAGTTTACTAAAATCTCAGAGATATTACTCGATGCGGTTCGGCAAAATCGTAAAGTCAAAATATACAAGCATGAATATGCAGGCTTTGTTTTATTTTCTTCTTCAAAACATACTTGAATTTCTTGTGAATGCATGCGCGTTTGCAACTCATTTGAATTTTTAATGCAAAGCAATGTCTCACACACACACACACACACACACACACACACACACACACACACACACACACACACACACACACACAACATACATACCTACATATATACACAAAAACATACACACACATACACTCACATACACACATATGTACACACATATACATATACACACATGCACACATATACATATACACATACACACACAAACACACATACATACACAATCACACATACACACACATACATACACATACACACACTTACATACACACACACGCACACACACAAACCCACACATACACACACATACACACACACACACACACACACACACACACACACAAACACACACATATTAATCTGTGATGTTGACTAACTAAAGTTTTACAACAAGCCTTTGTCAGTATTATATATAATGAATGGATAGAATATTGTTCTTTTGCTAGAGTTATGTTCTGTCATATTATAAAGTGCTATTCCTTTCTTAATGTTGAGATCTTTCTCGTAAAGAAAAGTGATCTGCTAGTGTTATGTTTTGTCGCTATTCCTTTATTAATGTTGCTTTCTTTCGTGAGTACGAAAACTATTCTATTTGTTATCGTTCGTTTTCCGAGGACAAGAAACATGTCCCTTTATTAATAACATGTTGTTTCAGTGTTGTAGAAAAGGATGTTTCTTTATTAAAAACATGTTGTTTCAGTTTTGTAGAAAAGGATGTTCCTTTATTAATAACATGTTGATTCAGTGAGGTAGAAAAGAATGTTCCTTTAATAATAACATGTTGTTTCAATGTTGTAGAAAAAAATATTCCTTTGTTAATAACGTTGATTCAGTGATGTTGAAAAGAATGTTCCTTTGTTTTAATAACATGTTGTTTCAGTGACGTAGAAAATGTTGCTTTATTAATAACATGTTTCAGTGACGTAAAAAACAATGTTCCTTTGTTTGTGTTTTGAACATGCATATAGAGAAGAGCAGTTGCCTTGTTACATTTTATTTTTTTTTCAGTGCGTTGTGTTTGTTTCAAAGGTTGGTAAAAGTCATTGTTACGGTGCGTTTTGTTTGTTTCAAAGGTTGCGTCGTCCATCTTTTATTTAAGTTGCTTGCTTCCTTTCTTGAACGATAATACTTCAACTAAAGACGTGCAAATCAATTTCATGAGATACACAACTATTACAATCTTTAGGATTTTGTTGCGTAAGACGTGATATAAATGAATGTCGAAGTCAAGAGAAAGATATGTTTGACAAATCATTATTAATCTAAAATAAACATACTTTGTGTCTACTTTTAACATTTTGCATAGTGAGTCCTGTTGTGTTTTACTCGTAGGAAATACTACTTATATTAGGATCAGAAGAAAGAAACTACTTTTCATTTAACATCGCCAATAGGAGCACGGTATGAGAACACGATGACATTACACTTCCCAGCGAGAAGCAAGGCACGCGACTTGTCAATGTCTCCACATCCGAGTTTCATTCTAGGAACTCGAAAAGCGGTCAGGGACTGGCACTCCCATTCATGCCATCAGTTTTATATTTATCTGTCAGGCAAAATCTAGATGCTATTTCTGACATTTCAAACTCTATAAGAGATTCATGCATCTAAAATTATACACACGTCTGTCTTCGGCAGAACACTTAATAGCATCTGGTTCAGACTTAAGCAACATCACAGATTTCAATTGTCTATTTACAATATGTTGAATGGAAAATTACTTACAAAGGTATTAATGAATAAATTTATATAACGTGTGAAATTGCCGTTTCGATGTTAGTCTAGGCTGCAAATTATAATAATGTACACATCAGGAAAAACCCAAAATAACGCCATTGAAAGTTTGCTGATCGGGCCTGAACTTGTCAGACCCCTTCCCATTCACAACAACGTACACTTCCATTATTCATATTATCGTTATTACATATGTATGTATGTGATTGTGAGTGTTTGTTTGAATGATGTATAACAAAGCAGTATAATTAGTATCACATACAGTCGGAAACAATATTCTAGGCTGAGAATGTCAATTTCCTTTGTAAATGATAGCTTTAGAGTTTAGGATGAGTTCTAGTTTATGAATTATGCGTCTATTAAACTGGTGATTTTGGTGAATTTTAGGTCTAATATTAATTATAGTTCTATTAAAGATGATGATTTATAGGTCTATTAAAGATGATAAATTATAGGTCTATTTTATTTGCTGCATGCTTTTAACTAAGTTTTTTTGGGTCGAGTTTTAAAATCATTTTGTAACATACTTTTTGTGTTTGGAATGTATGTTCACAGTTCCACACCAAGCATGTTGCCGAACAAAACGCGATGTTTGCTTCAGTCTCTACTCTATGTAGCCACATTAACTATAAGACTCAGTTCTTAACTTTTAAAATAAAACGTATTGCTTAATGAAGTGTTAACACCACTTAAGTAGTAAAAATAGACAACTAATATAAATTTGTACTCTAATGATGAAGTGCAAAATCTGTACCCATTCGTGTCTCGTGTCTGTCAGGAGGGACGGCGTCCCCCCCCCCAATCTAAATCTATTATCATAACAAGACACTATATGAAATAATAATATCAACATTTCTTCACTGGTTACATTACAAAAGTCATTTATACATGAGTTATTCCTCACCTTTTTTCTTTGCAAAACAGTTTCACCGTTTCCCGCAATTTTATGCACTTTTTGGTCGGCGAAGACAGGAAATGGTAAAGGGAGGGAAGTATCTTTAATCATTTGTAAAGGGAGGTATCACTGTACTTAATTACGGGGAGTATTCATTAAATGTATAAAGAATTTTTTTATGACGAAAAATATGTGGTGTCCCTCGCTAGGGACACAAGGCTTATACGGCATAAAGCAGTAATGTTATTGCGCACATTCGTGCAAACAGATCAAACAAAACAACGAACGTCTCAACACTTGTGTTCAATACAAATAATATGCGTATATTGGATGTATATAAAATATCTGTTAATTTTGACTGATTACTCCACAGGTGACTATTTCCTACCTTTACAGTTTCTTTACACATTTCGTGATAGGTTTGTGATACATTTATTCAATATTTTATTAGTAATTTTATAATGGTTGTCTAGTAATTTCGTAGTTGTTGTAAAGTCAGTCCAAGAAGGTTTAATTTAACATTCTGTGATGGGTTTGTGATATATTTATTCAATATTTTATTAGTAATTTTATAATGGTTGTCTAGTAATTTCATAGTTGTTGTACAGTCAGTGCAAGAAGGTTTAATTTAACATTCTGTGATGGGTTTGTGATACATTTATTCAATATTTTATTAGTAATTTTATAATGGTTGTCTAGTAATTTCATAGTTGTTGTACAGTCAGTGCAAGAAGGTTTAATTTAACATTCTGTGATGGGTTTGTGATATATTTATTCAATATTTTATTAGTAATTTTATAATGGTTGTCTAGTAATTTCATAGTTGTTGTACAGTCAGTGCAAGAAGGTTTAATTTAACATTCTGTGATGGGTTTGTGATACATTTATTCAATATTTTATTAGTAATTTTATAATGGTTGTCTAGTAATTTCATAGTTGTTGTAAAGTCATTGCAAGAAGGTTTAATTTAACATTTTGTGATGGGTTTGTGATATATTTATTCAATATTTTATTAGTAATTTTATAATGGTTGTCTAGTAATTTCATAGTTGTTGTACAGTCAGTGCAAGAAGGTTTAATTTAACATTCTGTGATGGGTTTGTGATATATTTATTCAAGATTTTATTAGTAATTTTGTAATGGTTGTCTAGTAATTTCATAGTTGTTGTACAGTCAGTGCAAGAAGGTTTAATTTAACATTCTGTGATGGGTTTGTGATACATTTATTCAATATTTTATTAGTAATTTTATAATGGTTGTCTAGTAATTTCATAGTTGTTGTACAGTCAGTCCAAGAAGGTTTAATTTAACATTCTGTGATGGGTTTGTGATATATTTATTCAAGATTTTATTAGTAATTTTATAATGGTTGTCTAGTAATTTCATAGCTGTTGTACAGTCAGTGCAAGAAGGTTTAATTTAACATTCTGTGATGGGTTTGTGATATATTTATTCAAGATTTTATTAGTAATTTTATAATGGTTGTCTAGTAATTTCATAGTTGTTGTAAAGTCAGTGCAAGAAGGTTTAATTTAACATTCTGTGATGGGTTTGTGATATATTTATTCAAGATTTTATTAGTAATTTTATAATGGTTGTCTAGTAATTTCATAGTTGTTGTACAGTCAGTGCAAGAAGGTTTAATTTAACATTCTGTGATGGGTTTGTGATATATTTATTCAAGATTTTATTAGTAATTTTGTAATGGTTGTCTAGTAATTTCATAGTTGTTGTAAAGTCAGTGCAAGAAGGTTTAATTTAACATTTTGTGATGGGTTTGTAATATATTTATGATGGTTGTGTAGTCATTTCATTGTTGTTGTATAGTCTATGCAAGAAGGTTTATTGAACATTTTGTGATGGGTTCGTTAGTCGTTTCATGAAAACTTCGTAGATATTTCTTGATGGCTTTGTTTATCATTTAGGGATTAAGGATTTATAATTAAGGATTTATAATCACCATGGGGTATGATTAGACATTTTTCAATGATTAGACATGGGGTATGATTAGACATTTTTCAATTTCATTTTTCATCATTATAATTAAGGATTTATAATCACCATGGGGTATGATTAGACATTTTTCAAAAGAGTTAGTTAGATATTTTGCATGGTTTGTGAGTTATATTTTTTTAGAGATTCCAAGTCATTTCATGAACGTTTTAATAGTCATTTCATTATGACATTATTAATCATTTAATGAAGGGATTTTAGTCTTTCATAAAGGTTTTAATAGTCATTTAATTATGGCATTTAATGAAGGGAATTTAGTCATTTCACGAAGCTTTAATAGTCATTTCATTACGGTATTGTTAGTCATTTAATGAAGTGTTTTGTCAATTCGTGACAGTTTTGTACTCGTCTGCGTTGCTTTTACGTATGTCATGTGGTTATAGTTAACGCTGAAAGCCCTTGCAATTCACTTGATAAGAGGATTATAAGATATCTATTAAAACAAAAAATGTAAAAAAAAAAAAAAAAATTTTAAAGGCGTCACTTACTTTGCAACGTGCTATGTGAGTAAATCAGTCGAGCACAGCAGGCCAAATGGGTTGTCTCCCTTGTTGCTGGAAGACAAATGATACGATTTCCGTTCTGCCCCAGCTCTCGCTTCATTTGTAATTTTTTCTAAGCACAGTTATAAAAAAAAAAACGAAAGCTTATGTTCGTCGTTTGTTGAACTCATCATTACACCACTTTCTGTGAATCATTTAAACAAGAATTTTATTTATAGTCTCGGGAATTACACAGCTATTCATTCGGGGTTGCCCTTTGCATGTGATGGGGTGTGGTGTTGTTGTTATGGGTCACCTTGGATGCGAAGAGATGATGAAACGATGAAGATGCAATGGGACGATACGGCAACCACAGCAGAAGAGGCAGAACACGCAACACGTGTTTATATTTTCATCTTTATTTCGGCGACACACCGCCAACCACGCTCCTCTCTTGACCAAAGACGACTAAAGACGAACCCCGCTCGCACACTCTCTCACACACCATATAAGTCCGGGCGGCAAAGGGGACTCCACTAAACAATTCTGGAACTGTACTAAAACTAATGCTAAACAGGCTCTTCTGTGCTAACCTACTTTCGTTCTAACATGAATTCCTTCTAAACTACCTAGAGTTATATAATAATTTAACTATCAAAAAATACTACAAAATACTCTCTAAATACAATACTTCCTTACATTATAATTCACAAACTAAATTATCAAATAAAATAATTAACTATATTCATGTGCCAGGGGAAAACCATGTACACATACATAAATCATAAAATACACTTAGAAAACAATATAAACTAACTTACAAAATTATATAAATATAAACTACATCCCACTAACTATTAGAATATCTAAACATCAACTTTACTTGATAAATGAATAATATAATAAAGGCGGTTAAACATGTACACACTGGCACAACCATACACATCACTATATAGCAGACCGCGCCGCGCGGTTCAAACTAGCGGCCGATGACCTACTTTGCTGCCCGGCAAAACAAGCGCTACGCACACACTCTGTACACACGTACATCCACCCTTCCACACACAGTTATAAAAAAATGAAAGCCTAGACCTCGTCGTTTGTTGAACTCATCATTACATCACTTTCTGTGAATCATATAGTCTCGGGAATTACACAGCTATTCATTCGGGGTTGCCCTATGCACATATATGATTTTCCTTTTAACTTAACAATAAATTAGGAATAACAATATATTTTGTAAATGAATGCTTTGATCATCTTGTTTTTTTCACATATTAACAACACGTTAAATGCTTCCAACTTTAAGCAAAGCGCCATTTTAATGAAAATAGTTAATGCAATGTTTACCTAGAAATATAAAACCATCCTCTGCAAGATATAAATGATGATAGTTATCGTTGTGGATATAAATGATGATAGTTATCGTTGTTGATATAAATGATGATAGTTATCGTTGTTGATATAAATGATGATAGTTATCGTTGTTGATATAAATGATGATAGTTATCGTTGTTGATATAAATGATGATAGTTATCGTTATGCTATGTCACTTTCATATATAACAATAAAGTTTAAATACATTTTAAGTTTAAGTTTGTAGTCATCAGTGTAAGCATAATTAAATTAAATTACACAATATCACCATAGTCTGCTTACGGATATTGACCCCACTACATCATTAAAGTGTATGGGATCGTTTGTTTGCTGTGACACTTCTGGTCACCATCCACTCGTTATGGTTATTATTTATTAATTAACGTATCATAACTGATTACGAGTGATCGAGAATCTTAATTTCTTATATTAATAACTCTCCCTAAAGACACCAACACGTCTCGGTGTCATAAAACTCTACTCTTTGCACAATAATAACTCTCCCTAAAGACACCAACACGTCTCGGTGTCATAAAACTCTACTCTTTACACAATAATAACTCTCCCTAAAGACACCAACACGTCTCGGTGTCATAAAACTCTACTCTTTACACAATAATAAAACAGACGTATTACTGTCACATAATGTTTGTGCCTTTGGAAAATTCTTACATCAGGAGTAATAAAAATCCAACTTTATACATATTTAACAAGCCCTCATCCACCTGCTATTACTAACACATAATGTTTCAATATATTTGCAAGAAGGCTAATAAATTTAATAATACATTTATTAAACAATCAAAATATACAAATTCAAGCCTCAATTTCTGTTGTATTGGCTTTCAAACGGAATTCTCAAGAACCAACTTACAGTGACACATTTACTGATTAGTTTCATGACAACACTTGATGCACACCAACACATCCTGATTAGAATGCATTGGTTACTGTACTCTGAAGTGGATATCAGATTTCCACAAAGCGGATACCAGATTTCAAAAAACATAGAACAACAGTAGAACCAGAATAAAAGGAAGTGTCTGCTCATTTCTGCAAAATCAAACAAAGGGCAGCACTAAGTTTCAGGCATATTTCATCTCTAAACTCCCTTCTCTCCTGTACACATTTTCAACTTACAAATACTGCATAACATTCATTCGCGCGATACACACGATGCACACGATACACACGATACACACGATACACACGATGCACACGATACACACGATACACACGATGCACACGCAGCATACGAAAATTTAGGATTGATCAAAATTCACAGGTATAATCTACAACATAATCAAATTAGTGAATACAGAAATAATGGATCGATTACATAAAGCTTTCTCCAATTCAAATCATAGCAAACATGTATAAAATATTTTTAAGTCCATTCTATTTTTATCAGTCAGTTAACTTACAATAAGCTAACGACCACACTGTGATAAGCAAGTTTTCAGAGTGACTAGCATAACTCATTTCTCCACAAAGTAACTTTCAGTCTATCCCTATTGGATGAAATTGTTATGAGCAAGTATGAGTCTATTAGTCATAAAACTACTCATCCACATGGAACTGGTTCGGATGACATCAACAAGCAAAACAACTCGGTCATTACAAAATATCATCATAAGTAGTGCCCAAAGTCGGGTCACGTTAACATCAGTAACAAAATATATAAGTAATAGTATACAGGCATCTTTGATCTGTCGCATTAGCCTTACTACTTGTAAAGGGATTTGATGCAATAGGGCCACTCTTGCACGTAGCCTTTTGTTTAAAGAAATCTATTTTAAAATATAATGCCACGTTAGTAGGATATTAATCCTCAGTTCAATGACACATTGCAGGTTAGCGTTGAGATTAAGTGTTTTGTTGTGTATTGAAAAACACAGTTTGTGGCCATTCTATATTTTTAGATATAATGTGGGAATTTTACTTCATTTGCACAAAACATTTTAGCAGAAATATACATCCATGCTAATTTCCCCCAAAGCATCAAGACATTTAGACATTATGTTTCAACCCTAGACCTAAAACACATCACAATAAGTCATCCAATACACATTCCTCACTATTGTAATGTTTTATGTATGCATTTTTAAAAGTTTACAATAAGAGATACATAATTAATCATATATTACATATTATATATTAAAATGGATTTTCAATTATAAGAATCTCTTTATGCTGCTGTTGTATTAAAATAGATTCTACTGCTAAATTTAATATATATTTGAAATAATGTGAATACTACGACAAAAAATACACATTATTAATAAAGCACGCATTTATAAATGTTTCATTAAATTGTGTAAGACATAATATTTTCATGTAAACCTACGCAGCACTACTTCTAAAACATTGCATGTGTAATGTTAGCTATGAACACTTAAGTTAAGAGCCATTAAAAAAATATCTTTCATTCTTCAACATAGTTAAAATACTTTCAGGATGTGAAGAGCAGCTTCTCTTCCAATATATAATACATATTCGTATGAAAACAGAGGAAACAGTTTAATTCTAATGTAAAAAGAATGAATTCTAAACTAAAGCATTTTAGTCATAGTACATCACACAGCGAGCACTTCATGGTACACCGCAGTGAGCACTGCATGGTACACCACAGTGAGCACTGCATGGTAAACCACGGTGAGCACTTCATGGTACACCACAGTGAGCACTACATGGTAAACCACAGTGAGCACTTCATGGTACACCACAATGAGCACTGCATGGTAAACCACAGGGAGCACTTCATGGTACGCCACTCAGTGAGCACTTCATGGTACACCACAATGAGCACTTCATGGTAAACCACAGGGAGCACTTCATGGTACACTACCCAGTGAGCACATCATGGTAGGTACTCACTGAGCACTGCACGGAACAGCACTCCGTGAGAACAGCATTGACATCACACAGTGAGCATTTCATTGTACAGCACTCAGTGAGCACTTCGTGATATAGCACTCAGTGAGTAAATCATGGTACTCCACACAATGAGCACATCATGGTACTCCACACAATGAGCACATCATGGTTCAGCTCTCGCTGAGCACTTTATGTAATCAGTGAGCATTTCATGGTACAGCATACAGTGAGTACTTCATGGTACTCTACGCAGTGAGCACTTCATGGTACAGAACTCAGTGAGCGGTTCATGGTACATCACACTGCAGAGTGTTTTATGATACGCACGGGGAGTATTTCAAACTTCTCACTCTGTGTATATTCACATTTGTTTCGTCCTGGTTGTCCGCAAAATAAACAAATAATGCAATATATGTGTCACACTACGACCATTACACTGTAAATATAAAATAAATAGTTGACCTATTTGATAAATGAAAACATTTGTTTGAATAACTAAAACCAACAACAAAATAGTAAACTTATACTTCCATTTCCAAATACTGATTACAAAGATTCTAGATATTGTCGTCGTAGAAATAACATTCAAACATACTCTTAATAATAATAATAATAATAATATATTCAAAATTATTGTGTGCAAGTACTGTTTAGCTGACATGAATATTTCAAAATTGAATAAAACTCAAAGTCGTTCATAGTTTTGTTGGCGAAGGTTAAATGTTTGAAAAACTGCAATGTACAGTGCCATTTCACAACACGATCTATTGGTCACAAATCAAGCTTTAAAAGATTATTTTGTAACTTAATAAGTTTGAGATCAGAATGTTTTGACTTCTCCCATCCCCATCTTGAAACAATATACAGAATGTTTTGACTTCTCCCATCCCCATCTTGAAACAATATACAGAATGTTTTGATTTCTCCCATCCCCATCTTGAAACAATATACAGAATGTTTTGATTTCTCCCATCCCCATCTTGAAACAATATACAAAATGCGCTTTCTAAACCCCACCCTCTTGTAGTGTGAGAAAATTTGTATGATCAAATATGACTTACACGTGTTTTGATAAGCATATGTACATTACTAAGTAAGGAAAAATGCAGGCTAAAGAAAAATGCAGGCTATTTTTAATTAACATTTAATAGTAAAATACAATCTAATATATTATACCCGATCATCATATTTTACAACGCATACGATATTTTAAATACAACTGTTTTATAAAATCACGTCACTACAGGACAACGGGGAAATATTTGCCACGTCAAGTTTCACACGGCCGCCTCAAACATTTGTCTGATCCGAGCAAGATAGGTTGAATGACGTCAAATGACCGAAATATCTACAAAATAAAATAATAATCCTTCCTACTGCCGCCTCGTGCTGACGAGCAATGATGTCGAAATGTATTTCCCGCTGCTTTATTAAGGACTTACAAAACACACACACACACACACACACACACACACACACACACACACACACACACACACACACACACACACACACACACACACACACACACATTATTATTATTATTAAAAATGTACATCCACTAAGTACGTACATTTGTTTAACACTTCATTAATAGTAGGCACATAATGCAATGATTCAGCTTAATCTGACTAAATTGAGGGTATATATATTAATCTAAAGAGAAGCAAACACTACGTTGCAAACAAGATTTATTCAACGCAAATAATACGCAGCTGAATGAGTTGTCATACTTAGAGTAAAAAAAAAGTATCGGGGTCGAAAGTTGTGCCGAATCCAGTCATATGGCACACTGAGCTCTCTCTTTGAATTAGAATCGCTGACTTAAATGATTCTGGGAATTCATATCAGTCTTCAAAAGTCCCTGTAGATATAAATTCCATTGGACCGTCATTCTGTTACGGATGAAACGTCATTCTATAAATTCACTCAGACAGGACGCAAGTGAGCCAGTTAACTGATCCAGGTTTGTTACTCAACACTCTAAAGTCAAACAGAAAAAGACCAAGAATAACTTCCAACTTCTTACCTTTCAAGGTATTAATTCTTTTTATTTTAACATTTTGTTACATTTAAAAATATAATAGTAATGTGTAAGAGTAAACAATATTTTATTGTCAAGCTGCCATTAAAAATGTTTTTAAAGAGAATATGCAACACCATTCATCGTTTTATGATATTTATCACTTTTATAATAATTACTTTAATTAACTACGATATCGGGCTAGTGAATTTTCTCTGCATTTGGATTAAAAACGTTGTAAACTTAGAATGATAAGCACGACCCGCATAAACCAACTATTTTACAATTCCGGTCCACAAATTCAATTTCGGCAGTTAAGAAAGTTTGTATTGTCAAGACATTATAAAAACAATCATAGTTTAGTTACAAGAAAAAAAAATCCAGAACAGAGCCGCATTTTCTCCCACCATACATGCTCCCTCAAGCAAAATAATGATTACAGCAATTCTAGTAACTTCCTTATACTAGAAATTGCTCAGGTATTCATCATATCTTGCTGCCATACATCAAAAGAGTGTAATGTATTCCTTACATTCCTTAATTAAACCTACACACACTGCAGCAGATGATTCCAGCCCATGCAACCAGGAGGTTCAAATCATATGCATACAGAAATGCTGCTTATCCTTGGTTTATAGATATATAACTCCATTCTATCTTACATTCCAGTCTTAATTTATAGTTTCCTGCAACAGTATTTACTAGCCTGATTCCTGAACACAGCATAATAAATACAGCATATCAAAACAATGTCAAGTGTTTAGCATACTATATATGAGCATTTTACTTCAAACATTTGTAGAAATAATAGTCTACTCACATAATACATCTCAACATAAAACACAAGTATTACCACATCAATAGCGAAAATGTATTAAATATTTCTAGGTCCATTCTCTCTCAACCAGTCAGTTATTAACCATTCAGCTAATGGTCGCCTTTCAAGACAAGACTTCTTTGCCACACGAAATTCAAGTGATCAGACAATACATTTTAAGTAAGCTTTTGGATCTCATTGGCTGTTCTTGTTCTCGTAAATCATAACCATTGGATAATAAAACTACTCACGCAGTTGAAATAGTTTGCATTACATCAGCAATTTCTAGAATATTCTCAACTCGGTTTGTTTACCTCCAACTCTGACACTTACAAAAATACCATCACAAGGAGTGGCCAAGGTCGGGTTACACTGACAATTTAACAATTTATATAGCGATTAGGTTTTAAAATAGGGTTAAAATTTACACAACCACATTTTTAACTGATAAAGAAACAACACGATGAACTAAAACAGATCTTGAATATTTCACGCATGTAAACTTTATCTAAAATTCCAACACTAACCTTATGGAGCAACATTTTGAACAGAGTATTAAAAGCCTAGGATACATATTCTGCACATTTTACAATACATTTGTATTTGTTTCGTCTGATCAGTATTTAGTATGTATGTATCATATACAGCTTATTGCAGTACTGAGGTATTAAACAAATATAGTTTCTTGTGAAAAAATATCAAATGGGGGGAGGAGTAAGAACTCAATTTTGATTTCTGTACAGTTTGACTACACTGGACTTGTTTACAAATTGATGATATTGGACTTGTTTACAAATTGTTGACATTGGACCTAATTACAAATTGGTGATATTTGACCTGTTTACAGATGGAATATATTTGACTTGTTCATAGTTGGATAACATTGGACTTGTTTATGGTTAGATGACACAGGATTTGTTTACAGTTGGATGCCATTTATATTCCAGGAACTGAAGAAAACACATCAGTGAAAGAGGAGAAACAGACGATACTTATACGCACATCTCTAGATGATGTAAACAAACTGAAAATGGACATGAATTTGGCGTTTAATGAATCTGATAGTGACAATGACGAAGGTAAGTCAACTGAAATCAATATGACGTAAACAAGCTGAAAATAAACATGAATTTGGTGTATAATGAATCTGAAAACAACAATAATGAAGGTAAGCCAACTGAAATGAATATGACATAAACAAACGCTGAAAATTAACATGAATTTGGTGTATAATGAATCTGAAAATGACAATGACCAAGATAAGCCAACTGAAATCAATATGACGTAAAAAAACGCTGGAAATGAACATGAAGGTGGCGCATAATGTATCTGAAAGAGACTATAACGAACGTACGTAAGCCTAGTTCTGTAACTACCCAATGTACGTTATTCAACACATGCGTGAATTTTAAGTTGTGATATCTTGCATTGTGACAGCGCAAGTCTATAAATTCATTGCATTTACAATAATTATGTACACTTACTACATAAATCATTTTTAGTATTATTATATTTGCAAGCGTCTGTAAATCAACTGCATTTATTAATAACTGTGTACATTTCCTAAATTAGTTTCATTCTTATTTTATTAAGCTGCATGATTATTAAATTATTATTAAACCAGACTTCTTTGCACTCTATTTTCAAAATGATTAGATAGTAAAATTTTCAACAGCAAGTAATTTTTTTTATTCTGAGACCATTGGCTGGTCTCATTCTCGTAAATAATAACCATTGGATAATAAAACCTAGTCACTAGTTTGGATTACATCAGCAATCTAGAATATTCCTGCCTCAAATGTTTACTTCAACTCAAACACTTTCAAAAATGTCATCATAAGGAGTTCCCAAGGTCGGGTTACTCTGACAATTTAACAATTTAAATAACGATTTAATTTTAAAATCGAGAGAAGCAAATTTACTCAGCCATAGTTACATGCATCGATAATTCCAATCAATTAATGAAAACTCATCTAGCTAAAAATGTAAAGATGTGTGCATGTATATATTCGTTTAATTTTCTTTATCTTATTTACTTGTAGAGAACCCGTGTGATGCTGGGATTGATTATCGTCTTGTTCCCATGGTAGCAGTCAATTCCATTCTTCATCTTGCTGTTGTCATTAATGCCATCGTGTATTTCATCAAACATGTCAGATGGTAAAGATTTAATCATTTCTTTATTTTGTTATAATTTTTTTACCAATTGTAAAATAATATTGCTTTTACTTCTGTACACACTGGGAAGGAGAATATTTCAATTATTTACTATTGTTTGGTATACACATTATAATTAATTACAAATGTACGTATGTTTAAAAGCATATTGAAATACGAGCATAAATGCATTACTTATACATGAACATACACTATGTACATCTATCTCTCTATAAACTCTCACACACGCACGTATTCGCACACACATACACGCAAAGGCGTACATACCAACATACGCACAAGGGCAATTATACATAGGCCTATATATATTTAAAGTGTGAACGCAGATATACAAACATACATCCAAATAAAGTCATTTAGATATGCAAAGCCACAGAGATATAATTACAAAAGCACACACATATGTTAAAAGACATGAAATTATCCAATAAATGTGTTAAAATATGGAATTTGATGTTGCTATTAATATCACGGATGCTTTGATGTTTATTCTACTACGACTTGTTTACTTGAGCGTTTCAATTACTTTAGGCAATAGAAATGTCTTTGAATGCTTAATGTTACGTGTTATATATGTATATTTATCTCTTTCTGCTTGCACTTAATGAAAGCGTTTCTAATACTTTAAGCAATATAAATGTCTTTGAATACTTAAATTTATATGTTATATATGCATATTTATCTCTTTCAGCTTGCACCCAAGAAAAGGGACCAGTCACATCTACCAATGTAGAAATAGGAATGGCCAGCAAAAGAGACCAGATGACTTATTATATGTATACTTTAGTCAGACCTTTAAAGTTTGAGGACAGAAAAAAGTGGGTGCACAGGTTTGTGAAGCCGTTTCGGAAATTCAGTATCCTTGTGGAGACACATCGCGATATTGATTATATAACAGAAGAAAATCATGAACTGTTAGATATTGATTATATAACAGAAGAACATCATGAACTGTTATATATTAAACAAATGAATATTTCACGAATTATTGGCACAACGGTGGTGGTGTATGCTGTATACATTCTATATTTACCTCGTATGCTATGCAAGCAGTGTCGACTACAAGTGACACCAGAAACAGCACTTCCATTATTTATATGTATCACTCAGCTCCAGGATATCGAAAGAGATATTAGCGTTACATCTCTTCTAATATCTTAGACATATCTGCTTAAGTCGAAACTAGTATTACCTTTACATCTCTTGTAAATGTCTTAGACATATCTGCCCAACTAGATGCTGGTATTAACTTTACATCTCTTGTAAATATCTTAGACATATCTACTCAACTAGATACTGGTATCTCTTGAAAATGTCTTAGACATATTTTCTCAACTAGATACTGGTATTATCTTTACATCTCTTGTAAATGTCTTAGACATATCTACTCAACTAGATACTGGTATTATCTTTACATCTCATGTAAATGTCTTAGACATATCTGCCCAACTAGATACTGATGTCAGAATTAATTTCATGAGGATGACGTTAGACAAATCTGAATACACGAGCAGAGGACAACAGCCTTGAAGTAGAATAAAGCCAGTAGCTCATTCAAAATTATATTATAATGCCAGTGGTTTAATCCAGTAACTCATTCAAAATCATTTATAATGTCAGTGGCTTAATCCAGTAGCTCATTCAAAATCATTTATAATGCCAGTGGTTTACTCCAGTAACTCATGCAAAATCATTTATAATGCCAATGGTTTAATCCAGTAACTCATGCAAAATCATTTATAATGCCAATGGTTTAATCCAGTAACTAATTCAAAATAATTTATAATGCCAATAGTTAAATCCAGTATATATAATAACATGTGCTTATAAATAAAACACAGATAATAAACTAAATATTGAACCCCTAGATACTTTGTTGCATCGAATATGTATGGGACTGCTGTAGTGTTCCTTCACTTCCTCCCTCTCTATAGTGTTCCTTCACTTCCTCACTCTCTATAGTGTTCCTTCACTTTCTCGATTTCTATAGTGTTCCCTCATTTCCTCGACATTTTTCCTCTATATGTTTCTCCTCTTCATCAATTATTATATTGTTCCTTTAATTTTTATAGTGTTCCTTCATTTCCTTGCTTCTTTATTTGCTGCATGAGTCAGTAACGTCTGTGCTGCACTGAAACTGGCTGTTTTGTCCCAAGCACCCCTACCTTCGTTACGTCTCAGAAAATGTCAGACTTTACCTAGATTCTTGTGTGAGTCAATGCAAGAAAAATAATTATTTTTCTTCATGCCTTTCGGGAAATTCTGAAAAAGAACGGTCATTCACAGTGAACAAGAATTAAGTACATTATGTTGTATACATATTATACATTTGATGTATTATTGAGTTTGAAGTGTTTTCAAAATATTATGTTGTATAAATATCATATGTTTGTTGTATTAGTTTGTGGATTGTATGTTAATTACTTTATTTTTAAATAGAGAATTGCTATGCTGGTTATAATTTATTTGTTGATTGTAAGTTAATTACCTTAAATAGAGAATTGCTATGCTGATTATATTTTAGTTGAGGATTGTAAATTAATTATTTTATTTTTAAATAGATAATTGTGATGCTGGTTGTGTTTTCTTTGTGGATTGTAAGCTAATTGTTTAAAATTTAAATAGAGAATTGCTATGCTGGTTGTGTTTTCTTTGTGGACTGTAAACTAATTGTTTAAATTTTAAATAGGGAATTAATGTGCTGATTATATTTTATTTGTGGATTGTAAGTTAATTAATTTAATTTTAAATAGAGAATTGCTATACTGATTATATTTTATTTGTGGATTGTAGATTGTAAACTAATTGTCTACGTTTTAAATAGAGAATTGTTATGCTGATTACATTTTATTTGTAGATTGTAATCTAATTGTCTAAATTTTAAATAGAGAATTGTTACGCTAATTATATTTTATTTGTGGATTGTAAGCTAAGTGTTTAAATTTTAAACAGAGAATTGCTAGGCTGATTATATTTTATTTTTGCATTGTCTAGCTAATTCCCTTATTTTTAAAATGTTGCTATCGGTAGCTATACATAAAGATATCTTTTAAAATGTAATCTAACTAGAAATGTCCCTCTAAAGACCCTGTTTAACTCGGCTTCCGGAGACCTATCGCCTCAGCCAGTCTTAATCATCCTAGGATGACCTACTTTTGATTATGTTCTTGTTTGTTTTGTTTTTTTATTCTGGCTCTAAAACCAGTGTGTGTGTGTGTGTGTGTGTGTGTGTGTGTGTGTGTGGGGGGGGGGTGATGGCTCTAAAACCAGTGTGTAGCTTGCTGCAAACGACAGTTTTGAAGTGCTAATATATCGGTTCCAACGGATAAACTTCTTGTTGTTGAAATGTTCTAAGTAATGTAATAGTAGTAGCATACATTTCGAATGGATGGGGTGAGACACTTTTCCAGGGATAATTTTACTGTGATCTAGTTCGGTAGTTACTCGCTTATATTTCAAAGCATACGTTGGTCATTACATGCAGAGTGCATATGTAGATAGATGTTATATATTTTATAAATAGTAAATTAATTGCTGAAAATGTATATCTGGTGGACAATTTTTTTCTTAATGAATAAATTGTCAGAAGAAAATAAAAAAGTGCCACGTGTTTTGTATCTTTTGGTGAATACATTAACATAATTATATCATTATCAAAATGCATAGATTTCATAACATTTGTCTGAGAAACCAGGAGATAAATATAGTAACATCAAGAGATAATCAGTGACATAAACCCACGGAGATAAATATAGTAACATCAAGAGAGAATCAGTGACACGAAACCAAGGAGATTAATAACATCAAGAGATAATCAGTGACACAAATCCACGGAGATAAATATAGTAACATCAAAAGAGAATCAGTGAAACGAAATACATTATTGGAAGGCGAAGGCGACTATTCATGCTGGCACTGTGTGCCATATTTACTCTTCATACACCACAGCATGGGAATGAATACAATCACTCACCACAACATGGAATTGAATACAATCACACACCACATGGGAATGAATACAATCACACACCACACCATGAGAATGAATACAATCACACACCACAGCATGGGAATGAATACAATCACACACATGGGAATGAATACAATCACACACCACGGGAATGAATACAATCACACACCGCAACATGGGAATGAATACAATCACACACCGCAACATGGGAATGAATACAATCACACACTGACAAGACTGGTTGTATACGAAACATACTGACAAACACATAAACTCACCCCTTTACGCACTCATTGACACCTATTCACAAGTAGACGATTTATGAAAAAGAGAAGAGTCGGATGAACTAATATGTAACAAAACACTTCCTTCTTCAGAATGTGAAACAAAGACAAAACACTTCCTGCTTCAGAATGTGAAACAAAGACAAAACTATAAATACACAAAGTCTATGTAAATAAAATAGGAACAAATTTGATATTGTAAAAAGTGTATTGAAAGTTTATTCGTCTAAGTTAATTCGATATTGACCAGAGAGTGACAAATATGCTGAACTTTCCACCAAAAGTAAACAACTTGCATATGTTGTCTCAGATCGGGAATGTAGAATGATAACCAGACTTTTGTAGAATTATTACAAGAGAAGAGAACTCCAGCACACAAATCATTGTAAAACATTTAGTTCCACTTTACGTGATGCCCTTTCCTATGTGTACGATAAAGTAATTAGCTACACTGTTACTTTCTGCACACAACTGTAAATTGATTCATCCCAGACACAACACACTTCAGACAACATGACACTACAATAGGCTAAACGCAAAATCAACCAACACCTCAGTCAAAATAATAAACGTACAGAAACAATTTGATACGTTATACATAAAATAGACAAATGAACTGTTGACTTATTATTAAATGAAAACGTAAAGAGACAATTTAATAAGTTTTACATAAAATAGACATATGAACTGTTGACTTATTATTAAACATCTCTTACATATAGAAGCAGTAGTGCACTAGAAATAACACTACCCCAAATACAATAAAACATAAGGATACCTAGTTGTACAACTTACCCAGTGATTTAAAATAGGTGGTCATGAACTTTTTATATAAAACAAAAACAAAGTAAAAGTAGTATGATAGATGGTTAACAGATTAATAATCCAACAAATCAATATATCTAACCCCATCAATAAAGGATTTGATAAACTGCGGACGAGAACTCTTGGTGAAGCCTCAAGGGTTCATAAATCAACAGCATTTAATACCCACTGAGTACTACAGGACTCAAACCAACCCATGTCAAAACATTTGTAAACTATAATGAAATGCCAACATATTTTTTTTTAATTTTAGCAAAGGTTTTACACGTTATTTATTGCTAATAAGAAATTGTTTAAGTTTTAAATGTTTCTAGTGATGATCAGAATTTTTAATTCTTAGTAATATGGATAAGTCATCAAAACACTTGCATGACAAATGATGCAGTCTGTTCATAAAGTGTCATACAATAACTGGGGAGAGGTTTGGGAGAATGTGACATGAAGAAGTGGTCTAAAAATTATTATTTTATTTTTATTAATATTGATTTGTGAATAATGTTCGACATACATGTTACTGTGTTGTAGAAATTCACTTTACAATCATTTTTTTTTACATAACAACTACCACCGCCAAAATTAAAATGTCTACATAAGTTCTGACATTTTTTATGTCAGTAACAAAATACTTTAATAAAATTTAGTAGTAGTAGTAGTAGTAATAGTAGTAGTAGTAGTAGTAGTAGTAGTAGTAGTAGTAGTAGTAGTAGTAGTAGTAGTAGTAGTAGTAGTAGTATCGGTGTTTGTAAAGCGTATGTTCGATAAGTGCAGTTTCTGAAAAGACAGTAACTGATAGTCTTTTTGAAATCATTTAAAGAAACTTTTATTTTAAATTGAAGCATACTTTTGATGACAATATACACAAAAACGAGAGAAACCATAGTTTGGACAAGAACTGAAATAGAGAAACAAGAAAACAATACGTAAAGCCCTATACCCCAAAGCAAGCGTGGATAGGCTCTACATATCTTGAAAAATGGAGGCAGAGGACTCATGAAAATCAAAGTTGTCATTGAAGGAGAAGTTATAGGCTTGGTGGCTGTATATTAAATACCAACAAAGATGACCTCTGACAAAAACTGTAATGATGAGTGGATTACCAATCCTCGCAAACAGACAAAGAAACATGAAGAAAACAATAAAACAGGCATTAGCATATGGTTGGAGGAAAAATAAAAACCTCTCCATGCTCAGTAGGCTATGTGCGACAAGCTGATGAAACATCAAGAAAACAATCATCATACAGATGGTTGAAAGAAGAAGGTTTAAAAGCAGAAACAGAAGCACACAAAACAGCTGTATAAGATCAAACACTAAACACAAAATCATACAAAACCAAAATCATGAAAATCTCAAATGATTCCAAATGCAGACTCTGCAAAAAAAAAAAATGGATGAAACAACAGAACATATACTATCTGGATGTCAGTTTCTGTTTGGAAAATAATATACCAAAATAAACAACGAAATGGCAAAATCCTACATAGAGGCATATATATGTGACCTTGGAGTAAAAATCCCGGAAAGGGCATGGAATCACAAACCGGAAGCAGTCAACACAACAGAACAAGTCAAAATACTGTGTGACTTCCAGAACAGATCCAGTGATTCCTGTTCGAAGACCAGACATTGTAGTTTTCAGTAGGTAGAACAGAACAGCAACAATCAGAGATGTCACAGTTCCATGTATTAGAAACACAAAAACAAAAAGGGAAAACTAGAAAAATACCCGGATCTTAGATTAGCAGTACAGAGAATGTTGAATGTAAAAACAGAAGTGATACATACAGTGATAAGTTCTTTGGGGGAACATAACATCTGAATAAAGTACTTGGCCAACTCAGAATTGTCCTACTGCTAAAAGCAGGGCTCCTCACATCCTACCTAAAACCTCGGATTTCCCAGAATCTTCTTAAGATTCCGAGACCTTGGTTCATAACCGACAAGAAATCGCGAAAAAGGCTGAATATTAATAATTTCAGAATTATTTTGTTAAAATATTTTGTAGGTGACATAAACATTCAGAAATCTGAAGGTACGTAGAAATGTTTAGTTTTTGTAGGTGGTAGTGGTTATGTAAAAAAATCAAAATAATGTTGAGTGAAGTTTGACATCTATGTCGAACCCTTAGTCAAAAAATCAATATTAGTAACACATTACAAAATAAGAATTTCTTAGACCTCTTCCTCCAGTCAAAAAATCAATATTAGTAACACAGTACAAAATAATGTTGAGTGAAGTTTGACATCTATGTCGAACCCTTAGTCAAAAAATCAATATTAGTAACACATTACAAAATAAGAATTCTTAGTCAAAAAATCAATATTAGTAACACATTACAAAATAAGAATTCTTAGTCAAAAAATCAATATTAGTAACACATTACAAAATAAGAATTCTTAGTCAAAAAATCAATATTAGTAACACATTACAAAATAAGAATTCTTAGTCAAAAAATCAATATTAGTAACACATTACAAAATAAGAATTCTTAGTCAAAAAATCAATATTAGTAACAGATTACAAAATAAGAATTCTTAGTCAAAAAATCAATATTAGTAACACATTACAAAATAAGAATTCTTAGTCAAAAAATCAATATTAGTAACACATTACAAAATAAGAATTCTTAGTCAAAAAATCAATATTAGTAACACATTACAAAATAAGAATTCTTAGTCAAAAAATCAATATTAGTAACACATTACAAAATAAGAATTCTTAGTCAAAAAATCAATATTAGTAACACATTACAAAATAAGAATTCTTAGACCTCTTCCTCCGCATGTTATATTCTCCCAACCCCCCTCCCGCTTATAGTGTGACACATTATTAAAAAAACTCTGCATTATTTGTTGTACAAGTATTTTGGTGACATGTACATTTTATTAAGAATTTAAAAATTCGGTTCATTATTGGAAAAAAAATAAACAATTTCTTGCTAACAATTAATAATGTCTAAAACCTTTGCTCAGATTATAAATATTTTGCCAGGTCATTAATTATAGTTTACAAATGTTTTGGTGCTATTAATACAAATGATGATGAGTTGCATTTTAAATCTTCAGTGACTCGGGAGCCTTGAAAATATTTATAGACAAATTCAGGTCACTATCAAGTCAAAGGATGTGTGAGTGTGTGTGTGTGTGTGTGTGTGTGTGTGTGTGTGTGTGTGTGTGTGTGTGTCGTGTCCTACGTCAGTTGATGCGGCTGAGTCAGCATTATTTGTCTCATTCATTATTTTTACTGAGGCCACTATCAGGTCAACGGAAAAACGTGGGGCATTATCTGTGTTAAGTCGTTACATTTTTACATAATCTGTATTGATTAAACTTACTAATAATTTCACACAGGAAAGACGTGCGTTGGAAGACAATAAAGAGCTTCAGCAATACAAAAATAGCCTTTCACAAAATTTTAATCCCTCTGAAAATCCTGAGCAGTAGTATTGAAGTATATTTCCCCAATGCTTTATTTAGGGTTAACCTAACAGAACACGTGCTACTTAGCGAATTGATCGCTTCATGGAAACAGATTAATTATGTTAAATAGGCTCTCACTCTCTTTGTACAACGCACGCACACACACCACACACACACACACATGCCCGCATATTACAGTGATTCAACAATAACAAACTAGATCTAGCTAAAAGTAGTGTCCATGTATGTATTTTTTTATTTCATTTTTTTTTTTTTAAGAGAAGCAAATAATTAAAGCACACTCTGATTGGCAACAATTGTATTCAGTTTTACAATATGGTGAAAGTGCTGTCAAGCCTAAAGTTAAAAAAATAAAAAAATAGCAGGGGCGGATGCTTTCAATACTTTCAATAATTGTCGAATACATCCAAATAATTCTTTGACCCTCAAGCTGTGAGGTTTCATTCTAGGAATGCATAAGCAAGGGGAATTTGAGAGTTTTGTGTAGTGCCACACACTCTTGAAGGAAATTTGACAGACATCTTTCTAACCAAGACGATATAGCGTGGTGCTGAGAGAACCAGCAGACGTCTGGGCTGAGTGAATCCACAATTTACCCAATGACTAATTAATAACACATTGATCATTCCAGTAGAAAGGGACAATGTGGCATTAATATCAACATAGTTAGGACAGCGGAAACGAAATTGAATGACATTCACAATTAGTACACAATAAAAAAATATTTTACACGTACGTATTTGCCCTCTCACTAGTTTACGACTTTCTCTATCCCAAGCGTTTTTTATTTTTTTTTTATATGTTGCTTCTGGTTTCCATAATTGATAATTTAAAATTAATATTGTATAGCATGTAAATTTGTCATTGATCTTCAGAGTGATTTATTGTGCAGTCAGCTGTGTAGTCGACCGTAGCACCTGTCCATGCCTTGCGCACGACCTAATGAATGTAGGGCAAGTAGGGGGCGTATAGCACAAGTGTGGAGTATAGAGGAGTGGAGGGAGGGGGGGAGTGATTTATAGAGGTGGATAAGTTAACTGGATACACTGTAACGTTTATGGGCATTTGAATTTCGCTCATGATGTACGTAAAACTGTGATCAAACCAAGGTAGGTACCCGCTGTCTAAACCACATTGCACCATGCCGTTAGGAAAGGTTGATCTGTGAACGCTAGAATAAGGATATGGATAAGATACAGGGATTGGTAAGCGTATATGTATGTTAATTTCACAATAACTATTGAAATGTTTATTAATTAGATTATTGAAGTTTTCTTTTCCTAAAAGAAATGATTATGTATACATGAAACTAATGTGTATTTCTTACCAGAGAGTGGTGTTGTGTGCCATTAGTGTAAGTTTATTTGTATTTCTTTAAGAGAGGTATTGTGTGCCATTAGTGTAAGTTTATTTGTATTTCTTTAAGAGAGGTATTGTGTGCCATTAGTATAAGTTTATCTGTATTTCTTTAAGAGAGGTATTGTGTACCATTAGTGTAAGTTTATTTGTATTTCTTTAAGAGAGGTATCGTGTACCATTAGTTTAAGTTTATTTGTATTTCTTTAAGAGAGGTATCGTGTACCATTAGTGTAAGTTTATTTGTATTTCTTTAAGAGAGGTATTGTGTGCCATTAGTGTAAGATTATTTGTATTTCTTTAAGAGAGGTATTGTGTGCCATTAGTGTAAGTTTATTTGTATTTCTTTAAGAGAGGTATTGTGTACCATTAGTGTAAGTTTATTTGTATTTCTTTAAGGGAGGTATCGTGTAACATTTGTGTCGGTTTATTTGTACCCGCAGAAAGTTGTAATGTGCATGTGTTGTGTTGCACCATGTTGTCTGCAAAACTATTTGAGTTGAGTTTAACTAAATTATGAAGTAAATATTAAATGTAAATTATTGGTTATGGAACACTAATTACTCAAGTCTATGATGACAAATATGAGTGTGTGCACTTTTGAAGTGATTATTGTCATGTTTTGTGAATGAATATGTTAATGATATAGAATTCTTGAGATTTTAAGTTAGCAATGTAAACTTTTTTTTTTTTTTTAATAATGTAGCCTACTATAAGAGACGTTTCTGCCCCTGTCGCCATGTACCTTGTTTAAGGTAGTAATTATGCCAGTTACAAAAGGGAATGCTATGTTGTGCAGTTGGGCCCTTTATCTCTTTTGCTTCTTCTATCTTCTACTGCAGATTGATCCAGAAATTCTGTCTGTAACTAAAGGGGAAGAGCTATATCAAATGGAGACCATGTGAATGCAGATCCAAAGAGTATAAGTCAAACTGTTCACCATCACTGAGGACCAAGTTAAGTGCTTGACTCAAACCCACTTGCCATTGGTGATCTGCTGCTTATAAACATTTGTTGGACCAATGGGACAGTATAGGATAGTGAATACTCTCATTGCATGTATTTCATCTCAAAATCAATTTCTCTTCTTTATTAAATTTTCTTTTACCTCATCCTACATTTAATTATTTCTGTGGAATGACGTTAATGGGGGTCGGCTGGGGGAACAAACTGCATAGTGGCTGTAAGAATAGACTAGGCCAGAGACAGGCAAACTTTTAAGAGTGTGGGCCGGATAAAACTGTTGGAACATTTTCGAGGGCCAGATAGACGACCAAAGGTCACAAATTCCATCATGTTCAGAATATAAAATGAGAACAAAAGTAATTTTAAAAGATGTATTTTATGTAAAAGAAAAATAACTCAATTTCAATGAAAAGTTATTGAGATGGTGATGCTTACAATGAATCAGTGATTCAATGACAGACTTAATTGAAGTGGTGGACAAGTGAAAAATGTCATTTAGATGACGGTTAGAGAGTTGAGAGCAAAGGTAACTCTTCTCATAAGAGACAGTAATATCAGTCCAGCCTTGGCTGTTTGACAGCATATAACAACGCCCATTTGTTTTATTGACTTTTATTTTGCTGTCTCGCAAGTCATATGGCAATGTTGACTGTGAATAGTTTGGCAGGCCTGACAAAAACGTTCGTGGGCCAGATTTGGTCTGCGGGCTGGAGTTTTGTCCGCCCCTGATTTTTAATAATTCAGTAAGTTAATGTTGTGACAGGGTTGTTAAAATAAACCTACTGATAATTGTCTTGTCTTGTCTAAAATGCTCTCTCCTGTTGATAATGTTTTCGATATGAGAATATTCTTCATCTAATTCATCAGTAACATCAGATATAACTATTTTACATTATTAATTTTAGTTAGAAACAAAAGAAACTTCTGTTTATGTTAATTCTCTTTGATTATTCAATCATTTGTTTCAAGATGCCATATATATATATATATTTGTCTTATTAAATTTGAATATTATTTTTCTGATGTCTTAAAAAAATTATTATTAATTATTCAAAATAATAAAGTAATATATTTTTAAAAAACACACGTTAAATGCATACAATTTTAGATTTTGATACTGTAGCTAACACTGCAGAAAATATAGAGAGAAACAGCTAACAACTAGCAAAAGATAACAAAACAACAAAGAAATAAATAAAGACATTAAAGAGATTTGTTTTAATATATTTTTAAGTTAGATATTTTCATATTTTCTTTCCTAACTAAAACAGCACATTAAATTATTTGGAGAACTGTACCTTAATTTATATTTAATAATCATACAAATATATTAGTACATGTATTCATTATAAACAATATTATTTTGTTGTTATGTTTGGTGCCCAATAATATTTACTTTTTTTTCTAACAATGCACCATTCTGCAGAAACTGGTAGGCATTATTTTATTTCAGTAATGCTTAATTTTGTATCATCTTTTACAAATTGGAACCGAAATGTCAATATCTAAACGCTAAGGGTCAAAGGTAAGAAGACAGTGCCCGAGTAAATGCCAAAAGCTAAATGCTAAGGGTCAAAGGTAAGAAGACAGTGCCCGAGTAAATGCCAAAAGCTAAATGCTAAGGGTCAAAGGTAAGAAGACAGTGCCCGAGTAAATGCCAAAAGCTAAATGCTAAGGGTCAAAGGTAAGAAGACAGTGCCTGAGTAAATGCAATGTTGGAAACAAAACAAACTTCTGCATTATTATAAACTCGAAAGGTGCTATTAAAAATAGCATAAAAATCTCCCCAAACAATGTTTTTTCTGTTTCTTTTAAACAATGTCAGCACTTCACAGATCCGTTGGATGGAAATCAAATTCACATATAATATGTTGTAAGTAGAATGTATATATGTGCAAGATATATTTATTTAACTGACTGTGCCACAGGAGACTATTTTCTACTTCTTCTGGCGTTGTCAGTCATTTCATGAAGGCATTGTACTCTCCTGCATTGCCTTCTTTTATGCCAAGTTTTAAATCTGTGGCTTTCATTTCAGTTGATGATGCATCTAAAAGAAAACAACAAACAAAGCAAACAATCTTGTAAAAGAAAAACTGTACTCAGGCTTATAACATTACTTGTTGAAAGATGAAGAAAACTGAATAAATTTAATTCATAATTAATAAAAAAGCTTTTTAACAGTCTGGCTCAGGTTCTCCTTCAGGCAACAGCTGTAAATCCAGTTGTTCATGTCCACAACATGAAAGAATGATCCTGACAGCTCAGTTAATCCGACATATTCAGGACAAAAATAGTGAGGGTCCAGGAATTGCTGCTGATCTCAGTTAAACAAATGTCCATATTTAATACAGAGTCATGTGTAGTAAATACAGTGTCTCTTCATAAATGTAAGCAGTAGCTTACTTCGTATGTATTTTGTTTTTGATTGTTTACTTCTGTGCGATGGATCTGAGCTAGGAGCATCAGGCACACGCAAAGTGAAGGCTTACCTCCCTTGTTGCTGAAACAAATACATTTTAAAAATTTAGTTTTGATATAAATTTTGCTTTGCTTACATTTACTTTGTTAGAATAAGAAAAGTATAATTGTCAGTCTCTTTTAAAATGCAGAAAAAGAATTAATTAATAATTGTATTTATTTTTTAACACAGCACTCTCTTATTTTAAACAAACTATTTGTTATCAAAGGACTGAAGAACTTACAGACTTATCAGTGATGCTTCATGATTAAAAATGAAATTGTATTAAGAGTGCATTAAAGTCAGGCAATAAATGTTTGAATGATCTTTGTCTAATTTGTAATGACTATATACAAAAACTCCACAATAACTGATTATCTTGAGTATGACAGAGTGAGAGATTTCGGCAAAGTGACCTTGAATTTTATTTTAAAATAATACATTATCCCCAACCAGTAAGTCTTTCTGCTCCATCTGTAACCTGGTATGGAACACTATCTAAATACAACTCAAGCTGATAACTTCATTTGCAATAATTCTAAGTACAACTCAAAAGTTGATGACCTGTTGTAATGTTAAGTACAACTCAAAAGCTGATAACATCATGATAACCTCAATTAAACCATATAAGTACAACTCATAAGTTGATAACCTCAAGTGGAATACTAAGTACAACTCAAAAGTTGATAACCTCTAGTGAACATTAAGTACAACTCAAAAGCTGATAACCTCCAGTGGAACACTAAGAACAACTCAAAAGCTGATAACCTCATGCAGAATACTAAGTACAACTCAAGAGCTGATAATATGCAGAACACTAAGTACAACTCAAAAGCTGATAATATGCGGAACACTAAGTACAACTCAAAAGCTGTTAACCTTACAAGTAATCCAAACTTTCTCAGCCATAAGGGGACAGCATATAACTGTATCACAATAACTTTTTATTCATTCTATATCTGCTCATCAAAATAAAATGTATGACACATAATTTGGGAAGCAAAGTAAGAAATAAGTCATGAAATGCGTTAAACATCAAGAAAGAACAAGCTAACCAAAGTTCCCCATTGCTGGCTCTAAAAGAAGTATCTCGTCCTTCTTTTAGTCCCATGGTGGCATTTTGTGTCTGGTAGGCATCCGTAACCATTTTAAACTTGGTATGGGGGGCGCATTGTAGTATACCATCCATCCAAAAACAGTGCACCACAGTTTCTGTGATAGAAATAAAATATGTGTTTATAAATTTCTTCTCTGCAAATACTTATAGAATAAGACAAAACACTGCTTTAAAGGAAAGTGGTGAGTTTATAAAAGGTAAAATTCATTTGCACATAATAAGCAAGCATTAGTGACAAACTAAAGACTATTGAATAGATTGGTACTGATGTGAATATAAGCAATCTGATATCATAAAGTAGTATTCATGATTATCAATCTGTACTGTTGAAAGTTCAGGGTCTACATTTTGACATTTTGCCTTCTGCAAAATCTGACTTTGTGTAAACTAACTTGTAAATGAGAAATATAAAGAAGTTCTGTTAATGAATGCTTCGCTAGTCTAATGGCTACTATCTATGTGTGAAAAGCTTTTATGCAGGCCATTTTTATGACAAAATTACGGAAATTGTGAATGTTGAAATATAAAAACCATCAAAAACAGGATATAAATTATGAAAATTATGTTATTTGGCTTGGTACTGTAATGTAATAAGAGTTGAAGAAGACGATTCATGAATTCTTTGTAAAAACATGATAATAAGTAGGCAACCTAAATATAATTTAGCCTGTTAGTGGTAAAAATGTTAGTAAAGATCGAGAAGTTTACATGAATAATTCAGGATTCCTGCCAAAGTTGCCAAAGTTTTCAAATAATTTTCCAGACCTTTTCCAGACCAAACAAAAATGTTAAATTCCAGACCTACAACTAAGAACAGTAATTCAAAATGCATCTAATGGCCAAACAATTTGATAACCAACAGATATACATTTTAAAACAAAATTAGAAGTAATTTTAAAAAAATAATTATTCTGCAAAATCTCAACATGAACTAGATTGTCTATAAAATGACTCTCCTTAATTATTAGAATTTATTTTCCTGTTTAATAGTCTACAAAAAAAATGACTGTTCATATTGAAATATATGTCTAATGCTTATTTTACAATTTTAAAAAAAAATTGTAGTAGAAACAGTTAAAATTAGAAACTTCATCAGTTCATGCAGACCTGTTTGACTGGATCATTTTCCTATTCCAGATATATGTTGCTTCAAAACTCAATGTGAACACCTTAAAAAATGTTAAACCTCATTTATATCAGCATAATTACAATATGGAATAATAATTACTGGAATTGCTGTCTGAATTTTCAAGTGCAGGCAGTCCAGGAATTATAGGGGAGTTCTATTTTTTTTTTGACATTGAGTCGATTTTCACCTTAAGTCAGATTTTTTTTGCCAACATCTTTAGTGGCATGTAGTGGCAGTCATGCTAACATCTATCATATATTTAACCATTCTCAGCAAGCCTGTCTACTGCCTTGGTGCAAGACTTGATGTGCATACAAAAGTAGTGTGGTGCCAAACCGAACACTATATTTATGAATTTCACACCTGAAGGCGTTTTTAAATACAGAGTGATTAGTTTGGGGTCTTTTAGTCTGCAGATAACCAAAAAAAATTAAAATGGTTAAAAATAAAAATACTCCATCTCTCAAATTTCAGACTTTTCCCAGACTCATCCTACATTTTACTGATTTTTAGGCCTGGAAAAGCTAAAATCAAATTCCAGACTTTTTGCATACTTTCCAGAAATCCAGACCTGTGCAAGAACCCTGACATTTACTTATTTTTATTAAAAGGAAAATATTGAACTAAACTATATTTTCTGCATATACAATAAAATAGACAGAAAAAACACAGCCATGGACAAATATATAATTAGCTTGTGCATAGGTACATAAAAATAGTTAGAGCCTGTTTTCAAATAGTGAAACATGTAGCCTAAATGCATGGCCCTCGCGTGTAGACAGAAGAATTACCTACCAATACCAAGATGAGGGTAAGCATACAATAAAGTTATTTACTTAGAATTTTAACAACTGTGATCATATGCTTTTACCTGCCTTTCAGTCAAACATGTGGAACAGTGAAGTACCTGTCTGACTGAAATGTTGTCCATTGGGAAAATTCAATTTAAAGTGGTCTGATCCAAGCCATAAGAACTTCTTCTCTACAGACAACCTACCTAGCAAAATTATCTATTATTTGCAATCTAATATATTATTATTATTAATAACAAATACATTACATATCCTAGACAAAGAAAAGTAAGAGATCCAAAACTCAATCTGACTAATATTAGTAATATGATAGAGACACATGTAATTAAAAACAAATGATAAGTTGATGCATATTTCTTGTGATATTTAAGAACAGTAAGCAATGAATAAGTAGACTATTTGCAATGTTTTTATTAGCAATCCATCAAGTTTAATAACAAATATGCTCAACTTCCAATTAGCAAACTTCCTGTTCCAGTAAAGGGAGTAATTTGCATACAAACCTTTGATGTTACTAGCCTTTTGATTTTCCACTTTAAAGCTCTTTTGAAGTTCATTGAAGCGTGAACAAAATGTAAATGTGGTATCTGGGTCTCTGGAATTGATGGAAGTTCACATTTGATCACTCCTGCATGAAAAGATAAATTATCGAAATGTAGGCATAATAATAGGCACTAAGGCAGTATTACATATTTAGCACATGCTGTTCGCAAAACAATATATATATATATATATATATATATATATATATATATATATATATATAAATAAAACCAATTTGAATTGCATTACAGCACATTCCAAGTGGAATAATTATATTATCTGCAAGTTGATGCAATGCTGCTTATTTTTCTTAAATGCTAACAATTCTATTGATTTTGATTTAAACAGCTGGTTTTTAATTTTATTTTAAATTTTAATGGCAATGAGACTCAACACTTGCTAATCAGCAATATATTATACATATACAAAATTAACATTCTAAAAATATACAAAATTGTCATTGTAAAAATAAGCAAAACTAGTATTCTAACTCTAAAAATATACAAAACTAATACTCCAAAACTATTAAAAACAAGCATTCTAAAAATATACAAAACCAACATTCTGCCTTAATTCTGTATTTAAAAGAGGGAGAATATCTTACATTTTACTTGAAAATTTAAAACAACAATGTTAAAAGCTAAGGTATTGTGAGAAATGGAGAGGTTTTTTTTTTTTTTTAAATTAAATATAAAATTTAAAATCATAGGACATGATAAATGCTTGCAATTTCACATCTCCTTTCTCCATTGGTTGCAAATGAGAGAAGAAAATAACAATTAAAATATGTGGATTTTGTTTTAAATACAAGAATTTGCAGGGGGAAAAAATGAGACATCTTGTATAATCTAAGTGTGAAATGTTATGAAGAATATAATACTAAGTATGTGTCAAAATCACTGAGACTATGATCAAAATCACAATGAAGTTAAGGATGAAAATAAAATCTATTTCTATTGTATATTGTATTGCATCATAAAATACACTTAAAAAAGTATGAGAATTAAACAAAAAATGGTGGAAATCACTTAACTACATTGTGACAATCTCTGTATTTTGCATTTCTTTTTTAATAATAAATAATAGTAATACACAGAAATATCAATAGCTCACATATGATCATGCAGCTCCAGTACAATGTACATATAAACTTCACAAATGATTAAAAATGGAATAGCTATAACAAAAGCAAATACAATAAAGAAGAAATATAGCATACTTATAGGTGAAGTTTATTCAGATTTATTTACTGCAATCTTAAATATTATCTATTATTTGTAATGTATTATTATTAATAATAATAACAAATACATTACATATCCTAGATAAAGAAAAGCAAGTGATCCAAAACTCAAGCAACTCAATCTAATATTGGTAATATGATAGAAACACTTGCAATTAAAACAAATATAATCAATTTTTTTTTTTTTAAATCTCTGTCAGCGGTAAATCAATGTTAGTATTTATGATTCGCTAAGTTAAAAATACAAAAACAAAACAAACTACATGTCCAGCAATTAAACATTTATCATAGGCTAATCTACACTTTACAGGAAAGTTGTTAGGTTATATTTGTCCCGTTTTACTTTTAGACCAAACGGTTGCTCTATTATGTAAAGTACAACAGTTTTGGTTGCATTATAACAAATGCTCTAATCGATGGGTGACTTGCAAGTGCACGTTTATGTTGTGTGGTCAAATGTGTTTGTGGTATTCAAGAACAAATTAAGATTTGCTTCCTTACTTACATTTTTGATAGTATTAACATTTCTATTGCAGCATAGTAACCATTTTGCAATATTTTATTAGTATTGTTTGCGTGGATTTAGTTATTTTATGTTACATTCGCGATCACGTGTTTTTTCAATTCCGAAACCCAAGTAGAACTTTTAAAAATCATCTAAGTAGAAATTTAGTTACTCTCTTCAGTCAGGTTTTAATGCATCCTCTTCCTATTTTGCATTTAATTATGTTTCTCACCTACTGGATAAGTGATATAACCATATGTAATTTGTTCAAACCGCTTATAGGGAAGTAACTCTCAATATGCAGACAGAGTTACTACTGCTTTTTAACACAAACAATCCAAAAAATTATAGCAACTCACAACTTGCCCGTACAATATTTATTTACGCGTAAATGGCTAAAAATATGTCGTCCGAGCCCATTACGAAATTTAATTTTCTCGTTTACTATTTTTAAATAGGTCATACAGAATTATGCCTGTGAATAAAAAATAACTCAGTTCAATTCTTTATAACTCTGAATTGAGTTACCTCCCATGTAAAAGGAAATCTAACCGCTCTCATTATTAATGAACCCCACCTCACCCATGTAATCTTTTCTAAACAGTTCTTGATGACAGTTTTTAAAGTTTGTTTAATTTATTACATTTAATGCAGCTTTACTTTAAAAGTAATAAAATATTTCCAAAACGCATAGTCTTAATTTTAATTAGCATTGCAAGATTCAACATCTGGTATCGTAACTGAATTATGTGTGTGCATGTGTGTGTGTGTGTGTGTGTGTGTGTGTCCTCAGTTGTTTGTTTCAGGTCGTTCACGCTGCAGTTTTCGTGAGACTTAAACTTTCAGCATCAAGATGTAACATTCTGTTATTCCCCAGTCTGGCGGAATAAATTTGCCATTCTCTATTTGAAAATTTAATTGTTATATAAAGTGTTAAATTGTCAGAGTAACCCGACGTTGGGCACGCCTTATGATGGTATTTTTGAAAGTGTCTGAATTGAAGTAAACGCTCGAGGTGAGAATATCCTAGAAAATTGCTGATGTAATGCAAACCATCCTTAATGGGTGAGTAGTTTTATTTATCTAATGATTATGATTTACGAGAACGAGTTTGGGCTGAGATCTAAACATTTACCTGCTCTAGGGAAATCTACTGTCTAATCACTTTGAATTTGGTATCCTGAAGCACCAGATGTTCACTAAGTTGAGGAGATTGCAAATCGAACCCAAGAAAGAGGAATCAATCTGCAACCTCATGGAGGAAATTTTGATGGCTCTCCAGACTCTGGAAGAACACATCCAAGTGTTATGGAAATTGTTCCAGTGTTTGAAAGGAATATTACCTTACTGCTCAACCAACCAAATGTTTCTTTGGACATTTTAAGCTTGAATATTTGAGACACACAATTGGAAAAGGTCTCTTGTGGTTAGAGGCATCTACAAAAAGAAAACCCATCTCAAAGTCAAATGTTATATCCTTTAGAGGGGTTGGCTGGTTACTATAGAATATTCATCATTCCCAAGTTCAGTATTGCCAAATCACTCATTGATTTGTCAATGGGAAAGGCAAACCTGAGATAGTGATTTGGAGTGAGGAGTGTGAAGCCAGCTTTGTTAGTTTGAAAGACTGTCTGTCACGAGCTTTTATCCTCCATTTATTTGATTTCAATGAAGAATTCAAACCCATTACTTGATTTCAATGAAGAATTCATACCCATTACTTGATTTCAATGAAGAATTCATACCCATTACTTGATTTCAATGAAGAATTCAAACCCATTACTTGATTTCAATGAAGAATTCATACCCATTACTTGATTTCAATGAAGAATTCATACCCATTACTTGATTTCAATGAAGAATTCATACCCATTACTTGATTTCAATGAAGAATTCATACCCATTACTTGATTTCAATGAAGAATTCATACCCATTACTTGATTTCAATGAAGACTTCATACCCATTACTTGATTTAAGAATTCATACCCATTACTTGATTTCAATGAAGAATTCAAACCCATTACTTGATTTCAATGAAGAATTCATACCCATTACTTGAATTACAAGGGCTAGTAATGCAGGACTAGGTGTTGCACTGATGCAGAAACACGGTGATATTCCGTATCCAATAGCTTACTCCAGTCGTACGTTAAATGCAGTATGGCTTCTTCTTGCTTCCTCTGTTTCTTGCTACATTCTAATTTATTTTTATTTGACAATTAGTTTCTTAATGCCGATAGAAATTAGTTCCCTAATAAAAGAGATAAGAATTGAACCAGTTGACAATGCAAGTCTGAATGAACATTATTTGGCAATCGATAAACTATTGAACCTTACAGAATAATTTCGAGACATTTCCTCTAATAATTATTATTGTTAAAGCATGAATGCAGAAGACAGTAACTGAAATGGATAAAAAAATAATTGACTTATATTGCTAGCCTTACAAAATTGTCTTTCTGAATATTTTAATGCATTTATGGAATGCTTAATTTGTTGTTGATTGACTTTTAAAAAATATTATCTTTGTATGCCTTCTTCATTAGAAAAGAATTGTAGTGTTTTAAAGGGGGTAAGGGGAGATAGAAATCTAGCCGTGAATACGGAGCAGCAATTCTATTAGGAAAATAACCACGTAAGAATAGCTACGTTATTTTGTAACTTTGGGTAACACGATAACCATATTAGTAATCTTATACTATTCTCTACCTGGTGTAAGGGTCTGGCATAGATCACCAGATGGTAACCAGATTTCTAATTCATATTTCTACAGTAGTTTGTCAAATTGCAAGTGTGACAGTCACATTATTGAGTTTAGAATAATAAGAAATATATATTTCCCTTTCCTTTCTGTCATCATTCTATTGTTATTGTTTATTGTGTTTAAGTGTTTTTGTGCCAGATGCGGTAGATTAACTTTGCCTGCACCATTCTAATTATTTTGCAAAAACTTCACACACGCACACGCACACACACAAAACACACACACACACACACACACACACATACACACACACACACACACACACACACACACACACACACACACACACACACACACACACACACACACACACACAGAGAGAGAGAGAGAGAGAGAGAGAGAGAGAGAGAGAGAGAGAGAGAGAGAGAGAAATACCTTGCACGCACACATAACACATAATACCTTACACACGCAAATAAGTCACACACACAAATACCTCATACACAAATACCTCTCACACGCAAATACCTCACACACACACACACACACACACACACACACACACACACACACACACACACACACACACACACACACACCTCACAAACACAAATACTTTACATCCATTGAAATCATACATAATATTGACCATAAAACAGACACAAAAGGCAGTTTGTGTGTGTATGCTATGTGAATACGTGTATATGTATTTAATGATATTTGTATATGACTGTGTACATGTTAATGCACGTGCGCGCGTGCGTGCGTGCGTGTGTGTGTATTTGTGCTGTATCCTAGTAGGGCTGAAACCTGACAGGAGGGTACATAACTTAAATTTCACAATGACTTACTTCATTATTAATTATTGAATTTTATCGCTGCACGTCTACTCTCCCCATCTGGCTCAGACATTGTCTCTTCATAAGAAAGTGTGTGCCTGATCTTTAAGGTAGTTTTTGTATTACCGAAAGTATGTCAGTGATGGGAACACACACACACACACACACACACACACACACACACATATGGTGCATGGATACTCAAATTAATTTAATTAATTTTGACAGTTTAAATAAACAAAATGTATTAAACCAGAACACTTTTTCTGTGGTTGCACATGTAATCTTCTCTTCAAACATTAAAGTATTATTTACAAGTATATGAAATGAACACGTACTTTTATAAATTGATTCTTTTTTTTTTTTATTCATGAAGATTAAGCTCCCTTTCGATGTTGCTTTTGAAGACATAATTCTGTAACTACCAGGTTTTGGCATGTTTGAATGAAATAAAATTATTAGTAATTTATGAAATATTTTCTACTGTTATTATACATCTATTTCAGATAATGTGACAGACTCCTGAGTGGCGACAGATCACTTGACAGATTTTAAAAGTGAACGAATGTTCGAACTTTTTTAGGTTAAATGCGCGCCATGATCGGTTAAAGTTAAAGCGGCACAGATCCACAATTAAACAACTGTGACGTGCTTAGTGCGTTAATCTCTATTATGCGTTATTACTTATGAATTGGTTTATCAGTAATAACTATACTCGCTTATCAGTGATTACATTTAGGATTCGTTTCCTAATATGAATTCCCCACTAACATATCACTATAAGCTTACACACCACCGTTACATAACTTCTATTTGCATGTGGAATTTCTTACTTAAGGTGTAACCTAAAATAACAGCATTGATTAGCTTTCATTTAATACTCTAGCTCCCGACCCCCTATCTACCCACTAACTACTCCAGGCATGCATCGATGCTCTTGCATTAGAAGGATATAACATAAAATAAAAGATTTATTATACAAATAATATCTATCACAACAAATACAAAATAAATTGGAACAGTTCACGTATTTAAATGTCCGACATCTGATGCTATAATCTAGATAATCGATATTCTACAATTGTCTGCCTGAGGAACAATCTCTAACCAGAGTTAAGATTGAAGAGAAGGAGAAATTAGAGTTAATACAGTAGATTGGTATTGTGACCTGAATCGTAGATACAGCGTCGTAGAGACGATACGATTAGATTTGTTGTCAACACGATGCCGATGTCCCCCCTTCCTCTCGTTCCATAGTCAGTTGAACACAATGGGATTGTCTGAACTGAGGACGGCAATGGTGGTCATTTTCCATCTTCGATGTGATTCACGCTTCAAGCTTCATTTGGTCATTCTTGCTACAGCTACGTCCAATTGTGTGACGTCTCCGATCCGGTCTGTGCAGCCTACGACGTGCGTTACGTCTTGGGGAGGGAGGGGTGTGAAAACCTGCAGACTGCGATCAAACCATAGAATTCCAGGTGGTGTGAGAGAATATTAAATTTGTTAGTGCAGCTTTAATATCTTAAAATGTATATTTTGACTTCAATGATTTCTTACAAGTAAGGCAAAGGGATTACAAATTGCTTGTTTACATGACTCTACAAAAGACTTGGCCTCTGCTATCGTCTACTGAGCTTTTCTTTTCAATTTGTATTCATTTCATTGGTTTTATGATTATTTTCTGTGTGTATATTTGTGTGTGTGTGTGTGTGTGTGTGTCTTTTTGTGTAAGAGAGAGAAAGAGATACAGATAAAGAAGTGTTTGTGTGTGTATGTTTTAATCCAGTGTGTTTTATCCAAAGCAATCATGCATTATTAAAGAAATAATTACTGAATATATTTCTTAATAATCTACAATATCAGAACTGTCTTGTCATGACAACATTGTAACAAGAGCGAATGGCTGTTTATACCCTATACAGTATAATCAGTTTCCAGTTTATTAATCTTTAACTCCATTCGCCTGTACATTAAAGTCTTAACTTCAGATTTCCTGCAACATTATTTATTAATCCAATAAATGCTCACAGCATAATAGTTTTATGAGTCCTCTGACTTGAAATAATGTCAAGGGTTTAGCACACTATATATGAGCATCTTAGTTAAACATTTGTAGTAATAATAGTCTATGCACATAATAGATCTCTGTAAAACAAGTGGAACATATCAATAGCAAAATGCACGAAATAACAATCCCTGGAACCCACCACCCTGAACATTCGCCTGGCCTAGTAACCTCGTATACAATTAGGCCCAGGATGTGATTTTTTATAATCAGCCATTATCTTGAATATTTTTATTGAATCGAAGATAAGTGAGCAATTTTCTCAGTCTAATCGAGTCTAATGAAAAGTGAGCAAAATTTTAAAACATTTTTTTATCATACTAATGACTAGGAAACCATTTAAAATAATTTTATCAGTTTGATGAATATTAAACAATTTTATCAGATTAATGACTAGTAAACAATTTTGAAACAATTTGGTCAGTCTAATGAACAAGAATAACTCACATCACTTGTGATTTAGAGGAGTTTATCAATTTGGTCAGTCTAATGAACAAGAATCACATCACTTGTGATTTAGAGGAGTTTATCAATTTGGTCAGTCTAATGCACAAGAATAACTCACATCACTTGTGATTTAGAGGAGTTTATCAATTTGGTCAGTCTAATGAACAAGAATCACATCACTTGTGATTTAGAGGAGTTTATCAATTTTAAACAATGCATAAATGTGGAGCTATAATACGTTCTGCCTCTATTATGATTATATTATTATTATGAATACATTTATCATTTAATAAAGCACAATCACTTATAGGTGGTTAAATCTTAATTTAGGATTTGTTTCCAATATGAATTCCATATTCATACACCAGTATAATTAAGGTACTAACGACACATAATTTATCTGTTTGCGGGTGGAACTCCTTACTTATTGAATAAAGTAATTTATCAACTTTACTTTACAGTAGCAATCATTGATGTCGCTGTTCCAAGTGATAGAAACATAAAAACAAAAGAAAGAGAAAAAATAGAAAAATGCCAAGACCTCAGATTAGAAATTCAGAGACAGTGGAATGTAAAAACAGTAGTGATACCTATAGTGATAGGAGCCTTGGGGAACATAACATCTGAATTGGAAGGCTACCTGAATAAACTCCCTGGAAACCACAGAATCGCTCCACTACTCAAAGCAGCGCTCCTCGGAAGTGCCCATATCCTCCGTAAAACCTTGGATCTCCCAGAATCTTGGTAAGATTCCGAGACCTTGGAACACAACCGACACGCAAACAGAAGGCGTGGAAAGAAGCATAATAATAATAATAATGACCATTAATATGGTCACGTTGGCTTCACACATTCTAATGTCAAGAGACTGCATTCATCAATCTATGACAAGTGAACAAATTTAAAGTTTTATACGTCTAATGATGAGTGAACGATTTAACTGTTTAATAGCAAGTGAACCAGTTTTATCAGACTTACATACTTATCAGACTAATAAATGTGAACAAATTTATCTTTCTAAAGAAAAGAGAGCAATTTAAAAACACTTTATAAATCTAATAGTACGAAAATGATTTGATTATTCTCATTACAAAGAATGATTAAATTCAAAGTCATCACTTAAGTAATCAATTTTGTTAATCTAATGAAAATTGAATGAATTTGTGAACGATTTCATCAGACTAAAGACCAGTGGATGATTGTATCAGTCAAAACATTAAATGAACAACTAACTTTAAAAATCAGTCTCTTGACGTGTGAATAATACACATTTTTATCACTCTACTGATAGTATCAGACTTATAACAATTGGATGATTTTATCAGCGTTGTAAAAAGTGACGATTTTAAAACAATTATTGTAGTCTGACAATGACAATAGGAAATAATTTTATCAGAATAATGACATTTGGGTGACTTTATGAATATAATAACCATTGAGTGACTTTATGAATATAATAACCATCGAGTGACTTTTTGAGGCTAATAACAGCTGACAAGAGCATTATATATTTTTAACCCGTGTAACTTGAAGAAAAATAAGAGCAATTTTGTTATGACTTTGGAACACCTTACAACATATTAACCAGAATTGTTTTAGGGTTTTTTTCCTTAGAAATAAGAAGAGTAATTCAGTTAATATTTGGCTTTATTGAAACCTTACTGAAAAAAGGAAGTTTTGAATGGAAAGTGAAGTGCTAAAAATAAAATACAGCGAGCAAAGCTGAAATATTTATGAACAATAGAGACAATTTCTCAAACATATCTTCCACTATGAAGGAATTATTTCACGGTGTAGGCATGATTTCACTGTGTAGGAATGATTTCACGGTGTAGGCATGATTTATCTGTGTATATATGATTTAAGTGTGAAGACATAATTTCACTGTGTATATATGATTTAAGTGTGAAAGAATGATGTCACTGTGTGTATATGATTTCAGTGTGAAAGAATGATTTCACTGTGTATATATGATTTCAGTGTGAAGACATCATTTCACTGTAAGACATAATTTCACTGTGTATATATGATTTAAGTGTGAAAGAATGATGTCACTCTGTATATATGATTTCAGTGTGAAGACATAATTTCACTGTGGTTATATGATTTAAGTGTGAAGACATGAGTTCACTGTAAGACATTATTTTACTGTGTAGATATGATTTCATGCATAGGACTGCTTTCTTGGAATGTCACTTTATTATTAGACAGGAGATTCTCTTCGTTCATCGCAAGCTGTGAGGTCAGCCATGGAAGGAAAAGTATGGCACATTTGTATTGTATTGGCAATACTAAACCCGTTCTTTAGTGCTGGGAATGCATGTAAGTGTTATACTTTGTATTTTGCAATAATACTGTAATCTTTTTCTTTCAGATATTTAAAATCAAATTACTACTATTGCTATTGCTACTAATACTACTAATAATAGCACGCTCCTTGGAAGTGCCCACATCCCCCGTAAAACCTTGGATCTCTAAGAATATGGTAAGATTCCGAGACCTTGGTTCACAAACGACAGTTAACCAGAAGTCGAAAAATACTGAATAATAATAATAATAATAAATTCTGCATGAAAACCAGACATTGAAGTTCTCAAAAAGTCTAACAGAACAGCAACAATCATTGATATCGCTGTTCCGAGTGACATAAACATAAAAACAAAAGACCGAGACCTCAGAGTAGGAAGTCAGAGACTTCGGAATGTAAAAGCAGAAGTGATACCTGTAGTTATAGGAGCGTTGGGGAACCTAACACCTGAGTTGGAAATTTATCAGAATAAACTTCCTGGAAACCACAGACTCGCTCCACCAGTCAAAGCAGCGATCCTCGGAAGTGCCCACATCCTCCGTAAAAACATGGATATCCCAGAATCTTGGTAAGATTCCGAGACTTTGGTTCACAAAGTCAAACAGAAGTCGTGCAAAGAGAATGAATAAGAATAATTATAATAATCATCATATAATCAAAATAATAATCATAATCATCATACTACTACTACTACTACTACTACTACTAATTTTTAAAAAAAAGAAAACTACACATTTTCTGGTTGAAACATCTTGCTTCTTTACATAGTAGACTTGTTGAACAACACAAGGCATATTAAACAAACCAGGAACTATACCAGCATAAATGGTAAAGGGAAAAACAAGTCTAATTATGAAAGATCCAGAGAAAGGCACAACACCAAACAACTATCGTCCAATCATATGCCTATCAAACACCTGGAAGTTACAATCAGGAATTATACTTGACAAAATCATGACTCACCATAAACAAACTTCTAACCAGTGCTAGACCAGGCAGCAGAGGAACGAAGGACCAATTGGCAATTGATAAGGCAATAGTGACTGACAGCAAGAAACGAAGAACAAATCTTGCAATGGCATGGATTGATTATCAAAAGGCATATGACTCAGTTCCACATTCATGGATAATTGAAACATTAAAATTGTACAAAGTAGCGACATCAATACAGAACCTGATTCAGGATAAAACACCCTCACATGCAACAACACATACATTGCAGACATAACAATAAACTGTGGAATCTTTAAAGGTGATTCCCTATCACCACTGCTGTTTTGCACATTGCCCTAAATCCTCTCAGTCAAGTGATCCAGAAAACAGGGTTAGGATACAAGATGAAGGCTGAACAGGTCAACATCCGTTTACTGTACATGGACGATCTCTTGCTGTACGGTAAAAATGAACGTGACATCAAATCACTGATCAATACTGTAAAGAACTGCAGTAAGGACATTAACATTAAATTCGCCTTGGGAAATGTGGAAAGACTGCCATCCAGAAAAGCAAGGTCAAAACATCAGAAGTCCAAGCTAAATGGGGCGAACAAAATACAAGCTCTCAACGCATACAAAATACCTGTATTCAGCTATACTGGAGGTATCATAGATTTGACAACACATGAAATAAATGAACTGGACAGAAAAAACAAGAAAACTGCTTACAGTACATAAAGCTTTAAACCCCAAAGTAGACATAGACAGGCTCTATGTATCTCGAAAGATGGTAGGTCGAGGTTTCAAGAAAATCAAACATGTCATTGAAGGAGAAGTCATTGGTCTTGTGGACTACATCTGGAATAACACAAAGATGATCCACTGATAGAAGCAGTAAAGATGAGTGAATTATTCCAAACCCCAGAAACAGACAAAGAAACATGGAAGCATTCACAAGCACATACCTGGAGCCAAACACCTCCCCATGTCCAGTATGTACGACAAGCCGATGAAATATCAACAAAGCAATCAGCGTACAAATGGTTGAAAGAGGCAGGATTGAAAGCAGAAACAGAAGCACTCATAATAGCGGCACAAGATAAAACACTCAACAAGAAATCACACAAAACGAAAATCATGAAAATCTGAAATGATTCCAAATGTTGACACTGCAAATCCATGGATGAGACAACAGAGCACATACTATATGGATGTCAGATTTTAGCTAGAACAGAATACACCAAACAACACAATGAAGTGGCAAAACACATTCATAGAAATTTGTGTGAGAACTATGGCATAAAAACCCAGAAAGAGAATGGATGCACCAGCCAGAAGCAGTCACCGAAACAGAAGAAGTCAAAATACTGTGGGACTTCGAGATAAGAACGAAGACAATTCATTGTAGTTCTCAATAAATCAACAGAACAGCAAAATCATTGATGTCGCTGTTCCAAGTGATAGAAACATAAAAACAAAATAGACCAAAAAAAGAAAAAATACCAAGACCTCAGACTAGAAATTCAGAGACTGTGGAATGTAAAAGCAGAAGTGATACCAATAGTGATAGGAGCCTTGTGGAACATAACATCTGAATTGGAAGGCTACCTGAATAAACTCCCTGGAAACCACAGACTTGCTCCACTACTCAAAGCAGCGCTCCTCAGAAATACCTACATCCTCCGTAAAACCTTGGATCTCCCAGAATCTTGGTAAGAATCCGAGACCTTGGAACACAACCGACAGGCAAACAGAAGTCGTGGAAAGAGGCATAATAATAATAATAATAATAATAATAATAATAATAATAATAATAATAATAATAAAAATAATAATAATAATTATTATTATTATTATTATTATTATTTAGTCTCTTTCCACGACTTCTGTTTGACTGTCGGCTGTGATCCAAGGTCTCGGAATCTTACCAAGATTCTGGGAGATCCAAGGTTTTACGGAGGATGTGGGCACTTCCGAGGAGCGCTGCTTTGAGTAGTGGAGCGATTCTGTGGTTTCCAGGGAGTTTATTCAGGTAGCCTTCCAATTCTGATGGTATGTTCCCCAAGGCTCCTATCACTATTGGTATCACTTCTGCTTTTACATTCCACAGTCTCTGGATTTCTAATCTGAGGTCTTGGTATTTTTCTATTTTTTCTCTTTCTTTTGTTTTTATGTTTCTATCACTTGGAACAGCGACATCAATAATTGTTACTGTTCTGTTGGTCTTATTGAGAACTACAATGTCTGGTCGTCTTGCAGGAATTATTATTATTATTATTATTATTATTATTATTATTATTATTATTATTATTATTATTATTATTATTATTATTATAATGAATGATAATATGGGCGATGGTGATGATAATGGTGGAGGTAGATGTGGTGGTGATGGTAATGTTTCGACGACAGATTTAATAGAGCGCTTATTCACTTTTTTTTCTAATCATTTTACAATATGTGTACATGTTAAGACAGTAAAAATCTGACAGTACCTAAATCCAGCGGAAGAGCAAAGATAATTAGACAAAATAATATAATTAATCTACATGCAATATATATATCAGGTGCGGACTTCTCGTTTGAGTATCCTGCAGTCCAGAACAGAACTCTGAAGGCCGTGGAAAACACCAAAGTTAATTTCACGTTTTCTTTGAAAACAAAAACCAACTGCAACCTTGCGACGCCTGTTATCGAAATCGGCAGTGTTAAGAATGGAGTTTACACAGTATATTGCTACATTCATCAACAAGGAGGAGTTTGTCTTCAACGCTCCAGAATGTTGTTGTGTCAATGTGGGGCAGCAAGTGGACTGTACGTATTTACAAAGATTGTGGACATGTCCGACAACATAACGTGGACATGGGCAACTATTGACGGAAAAGCCAACGTAACAGTACAGTTTCACATTACAGGTAAAGTGTACTAGCTGCTACTTTAAAGAGTGCTACTATGTAAAGTGTATTTATAGTATTATTACAGTTCAGGTATACTTAACTAGTGTAATATTACAGTTCAGGTATACTTAACTAGTGTACTATTACAGTTCATGTATACTTAACTAGTGTGCTATTACAGTTCAGGTATACTTAACTAGTGTGCTATTACAGTTCAGGTATACTTAACTAGTGTACTATTACAGTTCAGGTATACTTAACTAGTGTACTATTACAGTTCAGGTATACTTAACTGGTGTACTATTACAGTTCAAGTGTACTTAGCCAGTCACCTCAATTACTACTTAAACACCTACACCTGTGTTGCTTGTTATAATAGCCAGCACGATTACCACGTAGACATCTAAGAATTTTTGTGTATGAGCACAGTCGGTGTAATTGCCCAATAAACATCTAACATTGATACTGTTCACAACTTCGTTTTGTAAATTCTATTTTTCATGTCTGCTTTTTTAACATACTTAATTTAATAATTTAAAAGAAATGCATATTTTCTTTAAGAAGTGACAACAGTTCGAAATAAGTGACTTCTACTGTCTTCTCAGCCTAAAGCAAGAAATTTATTATTCAAAATTGTTTTAGAGAATTACATGAACAGAAATACTGTTAGATTGCATGTGATTGTTAAAATGTGCGCTTACCTATCTTTAAATACATGAACAAAATAATATTACATTATATGTGATTGTTAAAATGTGCGCTTACCTATCTTTAAATACATGAACAAAATAATATTACATTATATGTGATTGTTAAAATGTGCGCTTACCTATCTTTAAATACATGAACAAAATAATATTATATTATATGTGATCGTTATAATATATATTTATGTGGTTCCTACTTCCTTCAGTATCCCATCTTGTGGTAGATGCTCAATTGTATCCCAATGTGTGGTACATACTCCCCTTTTAGTATCCCATCTGTGGTACGTACTCACTTTTTAGTATCCCATTGTGTGTTACATACTACCTTTTTAGTATTCCATATTGTGGTGTATACTCCCTTTCTAGTATCCCATTCTGTTTACATACTCCCTTTCTAGTATCCCATTCTGTATACATACTCCCTTTCTAGTATCCCATTCTGTGTACATACTCCCTTTCTAGTATCCCATATTGTGGTGTATACTCCCTTTCTAGTATCCCATTCTGTGTACATACTCCCTTTCTGGTATCCCATTCTGTGTACATACTCCCTTTCTGGTATCCCATTCTGTGTACATACTCCCTTTCTGGTATCCCATTCTGTGTACATACTCCCCTTTCAATATCCCATCGTTTGGTATCCATTTGTAATATTCCATCGTTTGATAGTATTTTCTCGTTAGCACTATGTGACTTATTCCCGATTTAGCGTGTTTTTGTATACGTGTGATTTATGAGTATACAGTCACAAGGTAACATGATTGGTCACACGCTAGAAAAAATGATAGACATATATAGCCTTGCAGCAGGAAGTGTGTCACCAGAACTGGGCCAAGCAAGAGCCAATCACTGTATAGGAGTGGTCCAGTAGCAACGTATCTAGCTGTAAAGCCAGTGTAAATCATTTCCATCTCACACTAAGTTCTATGTGCTTTTAATACTGCACTGTTTGCAATAATGATGTTAGAGTTATTGACGTTATAGCTCATGATGTTACGTGATAATGTGCTTTTAATACTGCACTATTTGAAATAATGATATTATAGTTAATGTCATTATAGCTAATGATGTTACATGACAATGTGCTTTCAATACTGCAATGTTTGCTATGATGACGTTAGAATTAATGACGCTATAGCTAATGATGTTACGTGCATTGTTTGCAATAATGATGTTAGTGTTAATGACGTTATAGCAAATGATGTTACGTGACAATGCAGGCTTGCACACTCATTATTCTTACACAACACAGTGGATGACGTAATACATTATCTAGCACAAGTTTTGAACAGATTGTTGTAATATTAGCTAATACAACCATTTAAAGAAATTCTCAGTACATAATTCAAATTTTACTCCTTTGATAAACAAACACTTAGGTACATCATTCCTTACTAACAAAACTACAGATAAACGTGTAACTGAACTTCATATACAGTATATTATAGAAATTGTCTGATAAGACAAATTCATATAAGGAATTATTTTGAAAATGTAATTTTAAATAATGCAAAAACAAAAAGAGCGACTGTTGATCAAATAAATTGCAGACAGTAATAACAGATCGAACACTACAATAATGTGTGAGAAAGTAAGCACTACTAATATAAATTTAACATAAACGTTTTACAAAGTAAGCACTACTAATATAAATTTAACATAAACGTTTTACAAAGTAAGCACTACTAATATAAATTTAACATAAACGTTTTACAAAGTAAGCACTACTAATATAAATTTAACATAAACGTTTTACAAAGTAAGCACTACTAATATAAATTTAACATAAACGTTTTACAAAGTAAGCACTACTAATATAAATTTAATATAAACGTTTTACAAAGTAAGCACTACTAATATAAATTTAACATAAACGTTTTACAAAGTAAGCACCACTAATATAAATTTAACATAAACGTTTTACAAATTGAAATATTTATTACATAAAATTGTTTAAAATTACCACAGTAGAAAAAATATATAAATACTTTATCTCATTCTGCGATGCATTAAAATTAACTGCTCAATGCAATTAACAACTCAAACATTTAAACATATTCTGTGACAGGTTTATCAAAATTGAAGATGACTCTCGTAAGAATGAGTAAATTCAATTATATTACTTCTGCTAATATAATATCGTCTTCCTGCGGAGAGGGTTTAAATGCTAAGGAAACGTAATAACCAAAGAATTACGGCTGATCAAGAAATATCCCCAGGCACTTACTGGCCTGATATCAAATCTCTTTCGGCAGTGCAAGACATTTCTCTGTTCAATCAGTCCCTACTTCATTCCGATATTGCTTGCAATTTAATATATGGAAGTGTAAAATGTACGGCATTAAAAAAATAATAAATTAATAAAGTACTCTTTACAAGCGTGTGTTAAACATCCCTCCTTTACAAACGTGTGCTAAACATCCCTCCTTCAGTTCTAAACATCTCCACTTTCAAGCATTGTGTCATGTACTGTAGAATCGTACTTATACACTTTCTCTCTGTCTCTTAGTGTTATGTACTTTCGTCTGACATTTTCTATGTTAATATTACGTCATTAATTTGATTCCAAACGATATCTTAATTTCCTGGCATGATATACACGAACATCTTTCTTCATATTGACAGATATGGTCATAGTTTGCTGGAATCGCAAATATGATGCTCAGTTTTTAATTTGACAAGTATGAGTCAAGCTTTTAAAAACAATATAACTGCTTTTTCTTGACAAGACAAATACGAATGCAATGAAAGCATGAATCTTATTGTCTTCCTATTTTGTACTGAAAAATATAGCCATCAAGTCTTAATTGTCAAACAACATCATGAATTTTATTGTATTCCTATTTTGTACTGAAACATATACTGATCAAGTCTTAATTGTCATACAACATCATCAACTTTATTGTCTTCCTATTTCATACTGAAACATATATTGATCAAGTCTTAATTGTCAAACAACATCAGCATTTTTCTGTTTAAAGCATCGAAACCAAGTTCTACATCAGCGAAATACACCATTTCTATAGACCTCAGAAGTTCCACTCTAGTTGCTGGAGTCTCTGTCGTCGTCATAGCATTTGCCATTGCCATAATCGTTGTCTGCAGAAGAAAGAGGAAAAAACGTAAGCTGTATGACTTCTGTTAATATGTTAGACTAGCATAGCGTGACGAAAAAGTAAGCTGTATAACTTCTGTTAATATGTTAGACTAGCATAGGGTGACGAAAAAGTAAGCTGTATGACTTCTGTTAATATGCTAGACTAGCATAGGGTGACGAAAAAGTAAGCTGTATGACTTCTGTTAATATGCTAGACTAGCATAGCGTGACGAAAAAGTAAGCTGTATGACTTCTGTTAATATGTTAGACTAGCATAGGGTGACGACAAAGTAAGCTGTATAACTTCTGTTAATATGTTAGACTAGCATAGCGTGACGGTACGAGATGTGGCCAAACCTTCATTCATCTTTTTGACTCTTAGAGTTTCAATCTACTGTAAGACTTGTGATATCAGACTAGACTTTAGATCTTGCGTGTTCACATCTAGCTGTTAGCTCTTGTCTTGCACAAGAGGCAATAGTGATATCATTCAATCATGGTCGAGCTAGAGATCAAGTTGTAATAATTCACAAGGTATTTATCCTGAATGGATACCTGACCGGCTTGATCTGTCTGTTCGCGTCGAAATCAATACCCCCCAAAAAACAACAACAAAAAAATTGCCGCCGGCTTAGAATTGCTCAGTAAAGCTCTCTCATATGCCGCTGGTAAGAAGGTCTCCAATACAAAGAAAGGTCAGGCAGGTGGAACTTATAATATGAACCCTGTCTAGAAATTATGATTATGCTTGATTTGCTCGTCTGCATTTACATATGTTCATTTAGATAAATATTCGTTATTTTAATTCATTCTTTTCCATTTTCTTCTTTTGTTCACTCATCATCTATCCTTTCCTATTTTCTGTGTATGAATGACGTCACTCTGGTGTGCCAGCCGTCACTACAGTGTTGAGTAGAAATTTATATTTATATGATTTTATATGATGTAGAATCGGCACTCTATCTACTATATCTGCTTTGTCTACCCCCTTCCCCATTGGCATGTCAGTCCAATCTTGCGTTTAAACGAGCAGCTGAGTAAAGCAGGCCCCGGCAGGCTACTGTATCTCGACAGTCACAAGTAAAGCAGGCCCCAGCAGGCTACTGTACCTCGACAGTCACAAGTAAAGCAGTCCCCAGCAGGCTACTGTACCTCGACAGTCACAAGTAAAGCATGCCCCGTACTACTGTACCTCGACAGTCAGAAATAGACGTCAAGCCCACAGTTTAACCGATTAGGTCGATGCAAAAACCTCTCCATTAGTCTAGTAGCTGCAGCGAAGCTAGCTTAAAAAATAAAATTTACAAAAACTCTCACTCTGATAAATAGTGGACACTGAGCATTCATTGAATGTACTGGACGTACACGCGTCATCGTGATTTAATTGTATAATTCTTTCTGCAAACATTACTCTTTTCTTTAAAGTGTTTATCCGTTCTTCAGATTATGGGACTAAGCATATTGCGTTTTTCTTTTAAAGTTTGTCTTTATCTATGTCAGGTCGGGATTTGCGTTATTTTAGCCGTTTTCGTGATTCCTAACGTTCAAAAAATCATTTAAATTGTCAAATACTTTAACACCTGACACGCTGGTGTGAGTGGAAGTGTAGTTGACCACGTTATGGTTTTAAGTACTTTTATAATATCTAAAAAAAAACTCGCCTCAAATAGGAAGGTTAGATTGATAGAACAAGGTTAAAGTGACAGAGAAGCGTTAGGAAGACTGAACTACCTAAGATTGACAAAGCAAGGTTAGACTGACAAAGTAAGATTAATTGATTAAAGTTAAACTGATAGAACTAGGCAAGATTGATATAGCAAGTTTAGACTGACAAAGTAAGATTAACTGATTAAAATAAACTGATAGAACTAGGCAATATTGATATAGAAAGGTTAGACTGACAAAATTAGGCAAGGCTGACATAGCAATATTAGGTTGACAAAACTAGGTAATGTTGACAAAGCAAGATTAGAGTGACAAAATTACACAAGACTAACGTAGCAAGATTCGATTTTTGAACTAGACAAGACTGACAGAGAATGGCTAGACAAACATAACTAGATACGGATGACAGAGCATGGCTAGACGAACAGAACTAGACACTACTGACAGAGCATGGCTAGAAGAACAGAACTGGACACGACTGACAGAGCATGGCTAGACGAACATAACTAGGCAAGACTGGAAATGCCAGGTTAGACTCACATGACACGGCGATACTAATAGAAGATTTATTTAGATATAAAGTGAATATAATAATTATACATTATTCAATTTATTTAAATGTTTTCAAGATGCAGGAGATAGTAGTACAATAAAATAAAACAACTTTAAGTTAATAAATTATTGGTTTTAATCATGTTAGTTCTTTCTGCATTTTAACAAATTTAAATTTATTAATTTGTTCTGTTTACAGGACATTTCCACCAAAGAATGCAAATGATGAGGTAAACGTTTGTAGATATTACATTTTATTTGTATTTTTGTACAATTAGGATTGTAAATATGTGAACCACAAATGCTGCATTTCTCTTTCCATTCCCCCTCCCTCCATATTATACTAAGGTCGATTATTTTAAATATTAGAAATTTTCACTACATATCAGCGAGTGTACACTTTAAATACAATTAGAAACATTTGTAAATATTTTGTTTTATTTTGATTACATTTAGAAACGGATATTTCACAGATTTTACAAACAGGAATACCAAATAGTTAATGTAATTACTTGAAGTGAAGTTTGAGAAATGTTGGAGAAATCTAATTACTTGAAGTTTGAGAAATGTTGGAGAAATCTAATTACTTGAAGTAAGTTTGACAAATGTTGGAGAAATCTAATTACTTGAAGTTTGACGAATTTTGGAGAAAAAACGTATTGCTGCACAGAGTTCAGTGTTAATAAAAAAAAACAACTTGATACAGTCCCTCATTTGTGATTTCAGACATTAATTTATTGCTATTTAGTAAACTTAAAGATATGTTTATTAAAAATACAGATAAATGTGAGAAAAAGTTTTGAACACATAGTATTGATAGGTATTTCTCGGTTTAAAAAAGTGACCCTGCTATTGGGGATTATATCATTTTCCATCTATACTTTTAGATTCGGACTCCACACGTACACCTTACACAAATGTAATTGTTCTATTACAAATATGTACTTCAAATTAATAATGACCTGACATATCAACTCATTTAATTTCGTCATGCACATATGTACTCTAGTTCTCTTTTGTGTCTTACTTCTTAATATTTAGGTAACATCCCAGCATGATGAATGAACCCCCCATCCTCCACAAATATACATCAAGGAAGTAATGGATGAGCAAAAGTGAAAATATAAATTTATCACAAACAATACACAACATACAACACCGAATGTTGGTATAAAAGAAAATAAAACTTTTGAGTGTTTGTTCCAGATATCTTAGTGATTTAATGTTGTTAGTTGCAGTTGGCCAGTAGTCAGTCATTGGTTAGTTATTACGAACACGTTGTTACCTGTCAACTGATAGTGGTCAATATCTGTCACTCAACCAGACAAGGCTAATCGTCAGGCAGCAAGGCCCAAGTCAAGCAAAGTACCTACATGTGGAAATACAGGCCATTGAAACTCTAAACAACAAATGGCCAATTCTTTTAATGCTTTCAATGAGTTGTTTCTCCCTACTCAAGTTTTCAATGAGTTGTTTCCCCCTACTCAAGTTTTCAATGAATTGTTTCCCGTACACAATTTTTGAATTATATTATTGTTGCACTTAATGTGCAGAGCACGCTCTCTACTTTAAACATAGCTCATTATATATAAGCACTCATAGCAAGGAAAAAATACTACACTTTTATGCACATAAAATATTCTTATAACAAAATGATGAAACATAGTGTAATAGCAAACATAATTGTCAAACTGTACAAATAAATACAATGGGTGTTGTAAATTAATGAAAATATTTGTATATTAGAAGTCTATCATACAAAATGATTGAAGTGACGCCTTGAACTAAGTCATAGGACGTACTGACAGACTAAACTAGATCATTGAACGTAATGGTCTGTACAAGATCCTAGAACGTAGTGACTGCCTAGACTACGTCCTAGAATTGTAACAATCTAGACTAAGTCCTAGACTGTAGTGGCTGCCTATTCTAGGTCCAAGAACATTATAACCGATGGAACATTGTGGCCGCCGAATGTAGGTCCTAGATCGAAAGCAGGCCCATTTACCTTTCAGTGGGTTTGTTTATTTCACCCTCCCAAACCAGCCCCGAATTTCAGCTGTTCGTGTGTTTATTTGTGTGCGTGTGTCTACACACATTCTCCACAAGTGTATGTATGTAGTACAAAAGTTAATAGAACCATATTCGCCCAACTCATTTCACAATTATGTGTATATGTTCTTGATTTGAGTAATAGTATGTTTGATTTATTATTTACTAGAATTATTTTATATGCTGAATAACAGTTTAGTAGAAATTCTTTGTAATTTTATTGATATTTTCATTGTACATATGATTGGGCGTAATTGGAAAAAGTTTCAATTTTTACTTTTGCTATTGGATTATTTAATTTATTGAATTCTTCTTTAATTAACAGAACGTGCGGAGGAAACTTTTTCGTTACACGGTAATATTTACTTTTTTAGCACTTGATATTTAATAATGATAGTACTACTTTCGAGTTCATTTTAGAATAGGTTCACTAGTATGTACAGCAGGAAAGGGAAGTTGGGAAATTGTCCAAATAAATACAATCAGTATTTCAGGACACAAATCTAACAATTGTTCGTCTAATAGCAATCGATACAAATGTATCATAGCAGAGAACGCACATCTAACAATTAACTATCTAATGGCAGTAAATATGTGTGACCGTAGTGCAGAACACACATCTAACAATTAACTATCTAATGGCAGTAAATATGTGTGACCGTAGTGCAGAACACACATCTAACAATTAACTATCTAATGGCAGTAAATATGTGTGACCGTAGTGCAGAACACACATCTAACAATTAACTATCTAATGGCAGTAAATATGTGTGACCGTAGTGCAGAACGCACATCTAACAATTAACTATCTAATGGCAGTAAATATGTGTGACCGTAGTGCAGAACACACATCTAACAATTAACTATCTAATGGCAGTAAATATGTGTGACCGTAGTGCAGAACGCACATCTAACAATTAACTATCTAATAGCAGTAAATATGTGTGACCGTAGTGCAGAACACACAAATAAAAATTATGTATATAATAGCAGTCAATATATGAAATATAACAATTATTTATTTAGCAGCAATCGATACGTGTGTATCAATCAATATGTAGCACAGAGCACGAATGTAACAAATATCCCTCTATTAGTAACTATTATATTATTACACTGTAAACCATTAATCTAACAAGTGTTCGTCTAATAGTAATCAGTATATTTTTATCATAGAACTCTAATATAAATTATAAAGTATTTGTTTTCTCATTTTCCTTTTATAATATGAAATAACGAATACATCAAGTGAAACCTTCACTGCTAACCAGTATAGGGAAATACTGTTAATGAAGGAAATATTGAAAATGATGTCACTGATGATGAGTAAGTTAAATAACAAAGCACAGCATTGACAAAATACAACCGACAACATCAACAAAAACAGCTCTACATACATACATTCTACTAATCATCAATCAGCGAGAATAACTAGCCACGCAAGCAAGCAAGAAACAAACCTAACTTAGTTCCAACATCACAAACAACTGCTAATAATGTACTCGTTAAAAATATGACAATAACAACTCTGCGCATTACTAACATTTGATTATAAATGTTTCCATAGAACTACAGTTCAGTCTCAACTGCCCTGTGATTACACTCAAAGAACCGAGGAGAATTTCACCACCAGAGGTGGAAGAGGTCAGCGTCACAATCAAATATGCAAATGCACTGATAGTTTTGATTGGTCACGAAGTCAAACGCCTCCTGCAGAGCGCTATAGTAATGACGGTCACAGTTATCTTCAGCCAATCGGCAGAACTCAGTCGTCGCCATATTCTAGTGGATGTCGCTCCACTCTTTTTACGAAAAGAATTTCGTCAGGTATTCATGACTTTCTCTCTCCTCACCTTTCTCGACTGCGTTCATCTGTCAGTCTTTTATTCAACATTCATGGTATGCTGGACAATCCACAGAATGTCATTCAGGCTTGCCAAGGTCACCATTGCCAGAGGTCACCTCACACTCTCTGCAGAACCCAAAACGTCGATCGGGAGCACTCACGTCAACACACCCTGGAGCCCAAACGACACGCCACTCTCCAAGGGCCAAATCGACATGCTCGTCTCCAGGAACCATCTCAGAACGACCGTTTCCAGGGCCCACATCGTCATAACTATGAGAGATTGGTCATTGTAGAATTAGGGGACAAACCAGAAGATACGTTTGTAAGTCCCACGGTGAGGTCAGATATCCAAGGTCAAAACGTTCAAAGTGATAACGTCTCTGCCTCTTACACCGACATATATTGATTGTCATGTCTCTAGCTCCGCCACCGCCATACTTTGATTGTCACATCTCTAGCACTGACACCGCCACATTATGATTGTCACGTCTCCAGCTATGACACTGCCATATTATGATTGTCACGACTAGCTCTGACACCGCCATATTTTTTATTGACCGAAGTCAAGACGTTCAAAATGACTACGTGTTTATCACTGCCACTGCCACATTATGATTGTCACGACTCTAGCTCTGACACCGCCATATTTTTTATTGCCCGAGGTCAAGACGTTCAAAATGACTACGTGTTTAGCACTGACGCCTATGCCACCACATTTTGATTGGCTATTAAATAAATATTCATAGATCACTGTAGGTTTGTTGCTGTTTTGAGTTGTTTTATACTGACTTTTCTGGATTGTTGCTGTTGTAAGTAGTTATGAGTAATTTTGTATACTTTCTATTGTTCTTGCTATTTTCTTTATTTGTTTTAAATGAAAATTTGGAGCAGAAACTTTCACTTTAGACTGCACCTAGACATATAATTTTTTTCAACATTTTTTCACTTTGTTCAATATTTTTGTGGCACTGCTCTTTCTAGTTGTAAATTCGTAAATTAATTGTATTCCAGTTGTTCTTTTGTTATGCTACTTTCTTATGGAAAGCGCTTCTTCACTGGGCCGATTTCGCACCGAGGAGGGGTTGGTTTGGGGGTAGGGGATTGGGTCGTTGGGCCTGGTAGCTAAGCCTACTCTCGTTCGTTTTTTTTATGCTACCTGTAAATTAATTTTATGTGTATTTATCCTTTGTAAGTACAATATTTTGGAATATATTTTAATTTTTTATGTGTATTCATTCTGTTTATTTAACATATTTATTAGTGGGTATTTTTCATTACGATTAAGCGCATTTTCGAGCATCCTTTTTATTAAATTTAAGTTAAAATACTATTTTTTAAATATTAAAGCAAGTAAACAAGACAACATTAAAATTGTTCATCGAAATATTTGGTTTGAGCGGTGTCAAGAGAATATAATGCTTGTTTTCGTATGGTGGAAAAATCATGACAGCGTTAATTTGACTAATATATTTTGTACAGAACAAAAATGGTGTTGCGAGTAACGTTACAATTATCATAAATATTTAATTTTTATCGTACATTATGAAAAATCTGGTAAATTCTTTCGACCAATGTTCACTTCTCAATATTTAATTAGTAGTAGCAGTACTTGTATTCGTCACATTGACTAGCTACTAGCGGACTCAGCCGTTTCGCGTTTGCTAGTCGTATTAATTAATGTATAGGAATGCTCTAAATAAACAACAAAAATAAACAACACTGCTACTCTGTAAACTTCATTCTCAGTTTATTTAATTTCTAATACCGTATAAACATGATGGTGTTACGTATACTGACGCAATACTATTTATTGTCATTGATAGACATAATATATTGTCCCTCACTCAACTCTCTAAGCAGAAATAGCAAGCAACAAGAAGAATCAATGTCAAGCTTTTCAATAAAAGAGTTATGATCTATCTGTGTAATAGGTAGTGTACTTGAATTTTGTTTTCTCGGACTACAGATTAAAAGATGCGTTACGAATGGAAAAGACGGTCGGTGCTACAAGACTACATATTTTAAAATACTTACGAATCGGAAAGACTAAAAGACGCATAAGGAATAATAAGGGCATTTGTTACAAGACTACAGTCTAAATGACGCTTAACGAATAAAAAAAGCATTGTTATAAGACTACAGTCTAAATGACGCCTAAAGAATGAAAAAGGCATTGTTACAAGACTACTGACTAAAAGACGCATAACAAATAAAAAATGCCTTTTACAAGACTACAGTCTAAATGACGCCTATAGAATGAAAAAAGGCGTTGTTACAAGACTACAGACTAAATGACGCCTAAAGAATGAAAAAAGGCGTTGTTACAAGAATACAGACTAAATGACGCCTAAAGAATGAAAAATGCATTTTTACAAGACTACTGACTAAAAGACGCATAACAAATAAAAGAATGCCTTTTACAAGACTACAGTCTAAATGATGCCTAAAGAATGAAAAAAGACTACAAACTAAAAGATGCCTAACAAATTGAAAATGAGTGCGAAATCGTGACGTCATTCTTTCCTGAAATGTGGGGATAATAATTATGCTCAACAGTTTTCTATATTTAGAAGCCTAATGATGGCTGGTTCAAGACAAGATTCAATATTGTTTTAGTCATAAGAAATTGAGTGACATGTGTATGCCTCTTAGTTAATGAAATGATTATTATTAATTAATATTTCATAACTAATTTCTAGTGATGAGAATATTAATTTTATTTTATTAATGATCCTCCAACAGAAACCACTCGTCTCTCACTTGGCGGATATGTTGGCGTGGTAAATGTTGTCTTTATTCCACCACATCAACCAACATTCACAGTCACATAAGATTACCAAGAGTGGAAAACTTCTTACTAAAGGAGAAGACAAATATGTCTTTAATATATTTTTAGCAAGACCCCATCCACCCACTTATCGATATCAATATGTGTAAGAAGGTCAATAAATTTAACAATAAATTTACTAAAAGGAAAATCAAATATACATATGACAATTACAATGAAATAGACAACTTGATATCAATATTCCATGAACCCATGTTTTGATGACTATGTTTACAGTCTCTCTCTATATATAAGTAATAATAAAAATATAATTACAGTTCTACAATAGAGTCAATACAAATTGCAGCCTATTTCTATCAGAGAATAGAAATGGAGTTATTAGAGTTAATTGTGTACATTCATATGACTTGGGTTAAGTGATGCTTCAACAGTTTTACACTGGCCTTTGCAATAACATCACAGTGTCAAAATGTCTGTGTGATATAACGTGTTTTCCGCCTTACACATAGAAAATATTCATTAGTGTTTCCTCTCAACCAACCTGGCACTTTCTTACACCATCAGTTATTTTTAGGAGAACACAATCACAATGGTTCTGGTACTTACCTGTACTAATGTACTTAGCATTCCTTGCTTTGGTACATCAAGTAGGGGTGTGGCATACTCCCTTATGCTTACACACACCACAACAGACCTTCCCGCATGTGTAGAGGGTAACTGTAACCTTGAGACTTAAAGCTTGCAACTCGACACTCAAGTCCAAAAAGAAGAAAAAGAAAGAAACAGGCTCTTGTTCCCTGTAGCATTTAATCAAGGAGCAAGCCTAAGTTTCCTAATTGTCACAATATATAACTCCATTCTATGTCAACTCCATCCTTAAACTTACAATTCCTGCAATGGTATTCATTATCCCCATGCACACATGGAACAATAAATAAAATGTATCAAACAATGTCACATATTAATACACCATGGGTGCAGATTAGTTCAAACATTGTAGTAAATAAATCAACTTACATAGTACATCTTTACCTAAACACAAGTATAACATATAGTAAAATGCATGAAATGTTTCTAAGTCCATTCTCTCTCAATCAGTCAATTAAACTCACCACTCAAGCTAACGACTGCCTTCAAGCCGGACTTCTCTCTTCGTCACTCAGATTCAAAGTGAATAAAGGTTAGAATTATCCACCGTAACTGGATTCTTTAACCTCAGCCCATTTGGCTGGTCTCGTTCTCATAAATAAAAATCATTGGATTATAGAAAACTGCTCACTCAGTTTCCATTAGGTCAGCGAATCTATACTATTCTTTCTTTAGGCTGTTTACTTCAAACTCAGACACTTTCAGAATAATACCATAAGGAGTGCGCAAGATCGGGTTACTCTGACAATTTAGCAACTTATATAACAATAAAATTTAAAAATGGGCAGGTGCAATTTTACTCTGCCACAAATTGAAACAAATATTTTGTTCTGCAGAAATATTTTATATTTAAATAAATATATATTTGAAAGCCTGCAGCAAACGAAATGCAAATCATGCACTAGTTTAATTGGTTTCCAGGTGAATAATGACACAGTGGTAAGGGGAATAATCGAGAAACAATCTTAATGCTCAGTTTACTAGTGTTACGAATTACACTCCCCTGAGTTTTTTTATACTAAGACTAATTTACAAACTGTCTCAGAGATAATCTCTTAAAAAATGTAGAGGTATTTATGAGTAGTACCTATCCCCTCAGAATGTATTTGTTCACCCACTCAATGTTTTCTTCCTACTTTCTGCACTTCATTCCAATACGATAGTGTCCGAAGTAGATGTGTGTGTGTGTGTGTGTGTGTGTGTGTGTGTGTGTGTGTGTGTGTATGTGTGTGTGTTTGTGTTTATGTGTGTGTGTATGTCTGTGTTTGTGTTTGTGTGTGTGTGTGTGTGTGTGTGTGTGTGTGTGTGTGTGTGAGTGAGTGAGTGTGGTTGCACGCCACTTAAAAATACCAGAAATAAGCGCTGCATTCGTAAGCAGATAAAATTTAATTGAAACATTAAAAAAAAAAAAAACCCTCTGAATTTAGATCACTTGCCTCGATAATCACAAAGCAAGCTATTGTAATATTGAATATCCAACCATAATGGAGTCGAAAGTCAGGATATATGTGATTCTTAATTGCTTACTAAATCAATATGAGCATTGTCTTAGAGCATTGTCCATTTCAACAATACATCATTGGCATCTTTTCACTGCTTTTCACGTGTATTGCGGAAGCGTTAGGATAAAAAAGTTATATATAGTAGAGTCTACGGAACGTTCAGTAATCTATGACTGCGTTTTCAAGAAACATAATTTAGGGCATTTTCTGAAAAATTCTCTCTTTTCGGAAAAACCCAAATCCGTGGTCGTATAATAAATATTTTATTCTGAAGCATACACTTGAAGAGGTCGTGAATGCAAAGAGTGCTATACTCGACACGCTTCTTTGCTGCTCTTAATTTTCATGTTATATCTGTTATAATTTTGTTTTAGGTTGCGGTATGAGAGAGTGTGTGTGTGTGTGTGTATTATTTTTTTTGTTAATCTCGTGTCTTACTATAATGAGAAAGAAAGAAAGAAAGAAAGAAAGAAAGAAAGAAAGAAAGAAAGAACGAAAGAAAGAAAGAAAGAAAGAAAGAAAGAAAGAAAGAAAGAAAGAAAGAAAGAAAGAAAGAAAGAATATATTTCATTCATTAAATAAATAATTGTATCAAAACTTTCCTTACTGGATGAATTCGAGACTAGCTAATGACTTTGTTGTTAGACTAATACTGCAAAAGATTTCGAGACTAGCTAATGACTTTGCTGTTAGAATAATACTGCAAAAGAAAAAAAGACTTCAATTATTACAACTGTGAACTGTGTCTCGAATAGTTTTGAACCACAAGTTTATTGTAATGTTCACAAGGGTGCTTGCTCTATCCATGCTATAAGAGTGACGATTGCTCTGACCATGTTTCGTCTGCAATAGTGAAATGTGGTCTTTCCATGCCATAACTCTTCTTAGAGTGACTTTTGCTCTGGGATTGCTAAGGCTGTAAGAACATTTTATTTCCGTACTATGACTGTTAGAATGACGTTTTGTCTTCCGTTCTATGACTGTTAGAGTGATGTTTTGTCTTCCGTGCTATTACTGTTAGAGTGACGTTTTGTCTTCTGTGCCTTGACTGACGTTTTGTCTTCCGTGCTATGACTGTTAAAATGACGTTTTGTGTCTGCCCGTGCTATAACTGTTAGAGTGGCGTTTTATTTTCCCGTACTATGACTGTAATGACGGCGTTTTGTTTTTCTACGCTGCGTCTGTTAACGTGACGTTTCTCAGATTCTGTTCTAGAGTGTTCATCAATGCACCTGACTTCCGGAATGCTAAATTACATAGCTTTTGTGAACAGCGCAATTTCTGGTGTTTGTCTGACAGAGTTCAATAATTCCCTACTCTACGAACTTTGATACCCACTGGTTAGTCAATCTCTTTGTGATTTATAATCTGCGCATATTAATCAGTTATGTGTTATTAGTTTTCTGACTCCAGTCAATCCACACCAGCTGTGACGTACATCGAGACGCAGCGTGCAATTCATGCAAAGAGCCAATGCCACCCAAGTCATTGTTTGTAACGAAGACTACCTTCTTCTCAAGGCCACGGACATTCCTCCAGTGAGTTACTATAACGGAGTTACTTTTTACAAGCGCCATCTCGTGGATGGCGAGTACATCGGTGTTATACTGCAACACACTGACAGGCACGTCATGCGCGCGTAGACCGCGAACCAGGCCCATTGCTGACGTCACTTCACCACTGTCGTCATTGTGCTCGTCCATGGGGTAGTTACAGAGTACTATGACGTCACTGTATTGGAGAGGTGGAGGTCGAGAATTGATTGTTTCGTCACCTTGCCACATACATGAAATCATTGACATAAGTACAGATCTCTAATAAGCAAATACAATGACATTAGCATACATATAATTGCATGAACAGAAATGCACAATTCTATTAACCCCAAACTCCTTGATTATTGTGCAGTGTGTGGATGTCACTCTCTGTGTAAGTGCGTGTGATCCTAATATGGCGATCTGTCTTTCCTTCAGTACTCTACTCATGATGGTTTGTTATGATTTTTAAGTTTGACCTACTTCCATGAGTTTTGATACAAGAAATTGTTGGTACCACTTCAGCTTCGGTTAAGTTAGATACGATTTAAGTTGTACTTCGACAGTCACAACGGAATTAGATCCGATTTAAATTGTAACTCTATAGTCACAACTAAGTTTTATTTCATTTAACTACTACGGTCACAACTGAATTAGATACAATTTAAGTAGTACTTCCTTAGTCACAACTAAATTAGATACGATTTAAGTAGTATTTCTATAGTTACAACTAAGTTAAACTCGATTTAAGTGGCACTTTTACTCTTACCCCTAACAAAAGTTAGATATGATTTAATTAATATTTTTTACTGTCACACTAACAAAGTTAGATTTATTTAGTGAGTACTACTACCCTCTCAACTATACTAAATCTGTATTTTCTCGTAGTACTTCAGTCTGAACTAAATCTGTATTGCCTGGTAGTACTTCAGTCTGAACTAAATCTGTATTGCCTGGTAGTACTTCAGTCTGAACTAAATCTGTATTGACTTATGGTACTTCAGTCTGAACTAATCTGTGAAGAAAACAATTCTGAATCGGGATAATACATAAGAAAAAACTTTATAAGTCGAAAATCTGTGACTGGATTTTACGATATGTCATTGCATTTTTATTTTAAGTTGTTGTGTATCACACGCCTCAGATAATGTTTGTCTTTTGCAGTCGTCTTTCATGCTTTTTTCTTACATTCTCGTCACGTGAACACCTTATTTCTTGGTAGAATATACTGACTTTTACTTTTAACAAATAAATCAATAAAACTGTACATGAAAAAAATCAATATATTTTAGGTTGCAATAATGACATATATTTCTAAAGTAACACATACAAAATTCATTTTAAAACAGCCTAATATTTGCCACAAAAAAATTCAAAAAGAAAAACATACATAGACAAACAGAAAATCATACACATAAATTTTCTCTCCCACCACTGATATCACGGACATGATACTCCGTATTATTCAAATCAACCAACGGAAAAACAATAATACGTACACACGTCAACGTGCAAACACCTACACGCACACACACAAACACACAGACCATGAAATTCACACACAACTAACACATTTATAAATACATGAAACTTACACACAAACACACAGAACATGAAATTCACACACAACTACCACATTTATAGATACATGAAACTTACACACAAACACAAAGAACATGAAATTCTCACACAACTCCCACATCTATAGACACATGAAACATGCACAAAATCATATGACATACATAAAACAAAGCAACATGGACCTTTATACTCAAACGCACGTCGGATAGATACATATATACTTAAAAGTTTAATCGTGCAATGCGCAATGAACACACCATAATTGCAAAATTTCTCTATTTTAAACTTTAATCTCTCAAACGCACCCGCTGTTACGCAGAGGTCCTTCATGACAAGATAAATCTCCCGGCCACACTGCTCACAGTCATCCGGACTGTGACATTCATGACCTGACTGACCGGGTCGGTGTTTGATTGTTATGACAGGTGGCCCGTCAGTCTCAGCTAGAGCTAGTCTGGTGGTATAGGACTGAACTCGTTGACACAGGTATATCTGTGGAGACCGTTCCACAGCCCTGACAACCACTGGCGGTGACCTCAGAGGCGTTGTCAAGGCAAACTCAGGCAGACATGGAGGTCTGAAGGAACTATAAAAGCTGGCGGCCCATATGCGCACTTCTGGTTGAGATTGAATCAGTAATTCGCAGAATTGTGTAAACCGTTTCTTATTTCTGAAATGTGTAGTTAAAAACGCTTTACTATTCTTCAACTAATGGGGCTACAAATAATGATTGAACGTAAAAACTAAATGGGGCTAGAGATAATAATTGACTGTCAAAACCAAATGGGGCTACAATATAATGATTGAATGTCAAAATTAAATGGGGCTAGAGATAATGATTGAATGTCAAAACTAAATGGGGCTACAAATAATGATTGAAAGTCAAAACTAAATGGGGCTACAAATAATGATTGAATGCGTAGGAAAAGAGAACACTTACTGATTACTATGTAGTGTTAACCTGTTAAGTGTTTGTACGGGTTGCTTGTTTGGGCCACATTTAGTCCATTACTATTGGAATTCTTGTTAAGAATGTGCGGTTAGGTTACATTGAGTTAACCTATTAAGTTTTTGTACGGGTTGCTTGTTTGAGCCACATTTATTCCGATATTGTTGGAATTCTTGTGTGTGACTATGTTGCAGTCATTTATTCTGTTACATGCTTGTAAGTAGTGTTTGTTTGAGCCGCACCCATTACTAGAATTCTTTTTGTATTTATATATGATCGTTTGATATAGTTATCTTTATGTGTCTGTGTATATTTATATTTAGTCATTTATTGAATCGTGCTTTGAGAGTAAATGCTAAATAAATTTGAGTGAATGTTTACGCTTTGAAATATATTATCTGACATTTGTTACAGTTCTTGGATTGTATAATAAGATGTCCGTCTATTAAAGTAAACACCAAGTGATGAGCTAAATGCTTCTGTGTGATGCTTTCAGGAATGATGCATAAACATCTTACGGGAATGATGCATAGTCATCTTACGGGAATGACGTATAATCATCTTACGGGAATGACGTATAGTCATCTTACGGGAATGACGTATAATCATCTTACGGGAATGACTTGGCTCAAGTCAGGACTGAGAGAAGAAGAGTTACTCCCCGACCTCCGACCTTCCCATTGCTTTGGTACTAAACTTGCACTTATATATATGTACTAATTATTTTAATAATTGTACAATTCTACATTTACATTAATATTTGTTTTATTTTCCGATAAACTATCCTGCATCACGTGACACTCTCCTGTGAGAGATGACCATTCTGATAATTTTCTCTCACCTTGCAAACTCGGGTACCGCCTCATCTACTAGGATACCCAGCGAGTGGTTAGGACATCTTGACCTTTCCCTTGTCAGTCGCCTAATCACCTTTTGTAGATGTGTTTCTTTGTCTTCAAAATCGTAGGTGTGCAGCTTAGGAGAATGTGACGTATTGTCTCCCCAGGCGAAACACGTTTGCTGGAGCTGATGTTGGATAACGAAGGCAACTGCAAGGCTCTCGCGCCAAGGACTCACCACGTGAACTGAGTGGCCTTGCTGAAGCCATGCCAGACCCTGCAGAATGAGCATCGTCGTCTTTCCGGTTCCGGGTGGCCCTGAGAAATATGCCAATCTAGGAGAACTGTAAAGAATTTCGATTTGCTGTGGAATTAATACCAGTTTTGACATCCTTTGCCCGGTCTCAGACACCCGTCACCCAATGTTTTTACCTCCAGGCGTGGGGGAGTGATGCAGTAAATGTCCACGGTTGTTGCCGGTCCACAAAATCTGAAAAATCAAACTGTCACAGATCAGCAAACCCTGTACTAGTTTATTTAATTTCGATTGTACCTCTCTCTCTCTTTCTCTCTCTCTCTCTCTCTCTCTCTCTCTCTCTCTCTCTCTCTCTCTCTCTCTCTCTCTCTCTCTCTCTCTCTCTCTCTCTCTCTCTCTCTCTCTCTCTCTCTCTCTCTCTCACAAATGTATGTGTACAGACTTGAGTGCGATTGTGTGTGCAAACTATTTGAAGAACCCTCCGACGAAAAATTTCCTGAAGAAATAAATCATTGAAATTTTGTATAATAATTTTTATTTCTTCTCAGGTTGTTATGACTTAAAGAAAAAATAACGATGTAAAAATTTAAAGAAAGGTTAATCAGTTTTAATATTTGAACAAATATTAAGTGCGACAGTAGGATTTTATTTTATGAAATATTAAAATTTGATCACGACTGACGTTATTTGATATGCATCTTGAAGACTGCAGAATGGGGCATATATAGCAAGACACATATTCATGTAGATATATATAGCAAGACACATATTCATGTAGATATATATATATATATAGCAAGACACATATTCATGTAGACAAATTATCATCAGCACAATTAACTCCAATGGGACAGTCATGATGCAAAGCACTAAATCTACTTCTTTTAAAAACTTAATAGTTAATAAGTGAAACAAGCACAAAACGCACAATTCAAATACGTAAACAATATTCCCCATAATTTCTTGAAGTAATGAAATTAGTACATAAAGAAATAAGCAGACGTACTGTTTTCAGACATGAGTACAATAAAGACATCTAATGGATGTTCAACAGTTGCACTCCACTCAGCATTAACCAGTCAAGACTTGCATACAATGAATAATTAACAATCCAACTGGAGTGATTGTGTGGCGCCTATTTTTAATCACCCATAACTAGTTGCAAATGATGAGGCTCTTAATTTATGATATTAATAATTCTCCAGCAGACACCACTCGTCTCTCTCACTTGGCGGATATGCGGGCGCTGTAAACGTTTTCACTTTCCCATAACATAAAGATAAACATTTACCATCATGCAATATTTCCGTGTTGTATATGTAATGAGTGTTTGGTTCTCTGTCTAGAATATCTGGCCACAAGATGTTCATATGTTGTAGGGGTAATGAGTGTTTGTTTCTCTGTCTATAATATCTGGTCACAAGTTGTTCATTTGTTGTAGGCATAATGAGTGTTTGTTTCTCTGTCTGTAATACCTGGCCACAAGATGTTCATATGTTGTAGGGGTAATGAGTGTTTGGTTCTCTGTTGAGGTGACACTACACCACCACTTTTGTAACCTGTTGACCACACGTGGTGAAACATTCCATGGAGTATCACTGTTCGAAAACTTTTCTTTGCACAAGCACATTTTTACTGCTTCCTTCAAGTTTGAAGCATGAAGACATTTGCATAATTCCTGAAAAGATAAAATATGGCGAAGTTAATAATTAAGGAAGAACAAATTATGATGTATAGTTTGATATAAGCACATACAAAAATTAACAAGATTAAAGGTTCCTGTGTGTTTGTGTAAATTATGCAAGGAAGGAAGAAAGAATGACATTTAAAAGGAAAGAAGGAAATATATAAAGAATACATGTATCAAGAAATACAACAGGAAAGAAAGAAAAACAGAAAGTAATATGAAAACGAAATCAGAAAGAAAGAAAGAGGGTGAAAAGAGAAAGGATAAATTCCTAACAGGTAAGCATTCTATTTATGTAAGTGTACAGAATACTATCACTAACATTAAAAAATCATTGAATATGTCTTAATATAGAGTCAGTGATATTTTCACCTGCATATATTGTGCATGGCCTCGATTTAGAGAATACTATTCTTACTTGCATTGCTCGTAGATGTGTGTGGATTTATGTGTAATAACATTCTTACCTGTGTTGCTTGTAGATGACTCTGGATTTAGAGACAATAAAATTCTTACCTGCGATGCTTGTAGATGATTCTGGATTTAGAGACAATAACATTCTTACCCACGTTGATTGTAGATAACCCTGGATTTATGTGTAATAACATTCTTACCTGCGTTGCTTGTAGATGAATCTGGATTGATATGTAATGACATTCTTACCTGCGTTGCTTGTAGATGACTCTGGATTTACGTGTAATAACATTCTCACCTGAGCGGCATGGGGATCGCTCTGCACTGCACGTAACAACTGTTCTGAAGAGACGTTTGGAAACATTAGTATTTTGATGACGTGTATTCTTGGCATGTCTGACACCAGATACTGCAGTACATACTGTCCTCTATCCAATTGTTTCACAGCCTCTCTCACTCTTTTGGCCACAACAAAGTCTTCTTTGTTCCTCGATAGCTTTAGATCTCTAAAGTTCGAACCCACGCTTTTGACTTCCCCGATCATCAAACCGTACAGGCGGTGAATAATAAGTATGTCAAATTCGCCGCGCCGATACTCTTTAGGGAGGTCAATGGGCCGCTTGAAGTTGGAGGCTGCCGCAGCGTAGCATGGCTTATGGAGGTATTTACCGAACTGTAGTTGGGACACCACCATCATTACTTCCCTTTGTTTTTTAATAAGAGCACGCAGGGAGTGCAACACTCGCTCTTGTGCTCGGTCATCTCTCAAATCGTTTTCAAGAACTGGAACGAGAGGTGCACGAGTTAATGATTGAGACAGATGCGATGACCTGTAATGTCGTAAAGAGGACTGTTGTGAAGGATGTTGTATAGAAGATGGCAGTGGCGTTGGTGATGACGTGGTTGCAGTGCAAAGTTGTAGCTTTGCGGCAGACTTACAGATAGAAGATAGTGAGATGTCAGTACACGTGGACGTACGTTCTAGCAAAGCATTGCCAATGTGCCCAGCGTGAGATCTACTACGAGTATTTGAAATCCCCTTGGATAAAACACGTGTTGACTGATTCTGACAGGAATGTGGCTGATATAATGATGGCCTATTTATGAGATCCTGTGGTGAAGGTAATCTGTTGATTAATACCTGGCTGGATGATGATCCAGTCTGTGACAAATGAATGGATGATCTCACATTAGGTGCTATCTGATCAGTTGGATGGTTGGAACACGGTCCTTTGTAAAAGTGATGGCTGAAATATGATCCATTTTGCACAATGTGTCTGGATAAAGGCTGAACAAAGTTAAGATGTCTAGTCGACCATTTTGTGTACAGAGACTGCACATGTGTGGCATCTACAGAAGGTGTATGTATGGATGTCGAATTTTGTATACAATTAGCACAGTCACCATGCACTAAAACATCCCTGCCAAATAATTCTTTTGCTCTATAAGGAATTCGATTAAAATGTATAGGTGGCAAAAAGTACGTCCTCGTGTGAAGATTGGGAAACCACTGGTGTATCAACTCCAGCCACGTCTTACATGTATTGGACTGTGGCAGCATGTTTTGCACTCGAACCTGAAGGTACAAGCTTTTTAACCTGAAATATTAAAACTGAATTATTACTATTTTGCATTGTTTTGTTAATTGTAAGGATGCAATACAGCGTAAAAAAGCATTAAATGAATGTGTCCTCACTGAAGAATGAGTGAAAGCTAAATGGTGTAGACTTGAAAAATAGGTCACAATGAAAGATTACCCTAATGTTAAATGACCGTTGGGTAGACAACTAGCAGTGACTGCACATCTAAGCATCATATGTAATTTCTGTTGTGCAAGTGAGGGCGGGTGAACTTTGAATCTAGCTATCAACGAAACAAGAAGACAGACTAAATGGCAACTTAGCAGATTGCGAAGACGCATGAGCTTAACAGTCAGTCAGATGTGTCTCTAAACAAATATACGAAAATCTGAACAACTATAATTGTACAAATATGCTTATACTACTGATAATACCAGGTAAAGACTAAAGGTTCAGTGGGTAGATGGTATCTAAACACCTAATCACCAGTGTATCTAAACACTTAATCATCAGTGTATCTAAACACTTAAGCATCAGTGTATCTAAACACTTAATCAGCAGTGTATCTAAACACTTAATCACCAGTGTATCTAAACACTTAATCATCAGCAGTAATATCACCTAAACACCATTGTATCAGAGACATTCAAGATGGCTGCCTGACCATGAATAAGTAGATAGCATGCGTAAGAATAAAGAGTACGGTGCATATACTTTTATGTTGTTTGTGTGTTCTCTAACAACTTTTGAAACAACACGTTTGTGTGTTCTATAACAAAACGGCAGAGAGGGACAGCAGTGGCGGCCGACATGGCCCTGACAGCACGCCGCCTGGCACTGACAACACGACGACGACATCCATCGCGGCATGACGGACGCCAGATATCACCAGCAGCAACAAGGTCGGGACATGCAAAAATGTCTATTTCCACACACTGACAAACAACAACTCGATAGAAACCTTGTGTCCTGTTAAAAGTAAGAACGGTATTTTTAAGGCAAAGTTAAAAATGTGTCACAAAGACTTGTTTTACCTGAAAGACTTTTTAAACTTATATGACTTTTTAGTATTAGATGCGTTATATAGAATGTTCAATTTGTATATTGAAGTGATTATTATTTTATTTGAAAATTTTGCCTTGCATAGTATAAACATAGTATAAATTCTCTCTCTTCTATACATATAATACAATTTGTCTCTCTTAGGTCCACAATAGAAACTGTCTCTCCTGTGCACTCATAATTTTAAAAAGGTTGGTCCAGTACCCAAGACATGTCATCCACCAGTGGTTTGTTATTTTCTTTCGACATAAATAACTGCAAGGATAATAGAATGCGAAAATCGGAATTCAGTGTAGACCACAAAATTATCATTACAATATAAATAACTATAATAATTTTAATACTGCAGAAAGTTTAATCTAAGCATAAACTCGTTAGAATAAAGATCATAAATATATTCAAGAGATCTCTTAGATTGGAATAGCCGTACTTACTAATCACAACAGCACGGTAGGACGATCATTTGGTTCGTTATATGCATGCCCACTTCCATGCGAGCCAGTCACCTTAGAATGGCTTAGATGCTTATCATCAGCCACGTACCTAACCTTGGTGTCTTTCAAGCTGAGATAAAGACATTATATTCATTAGCAAGTATAGTCCTGTCTCTGTTACGTCGTTTGTTCTATCTTGTGAATACAGTAACTGTTTTTATATTGACATTCTGAATAACGATACATTTCGATTTGTTCCATGACCGTTAGGTTTCTTATCTATTTCAGCAGATTGCACAACACCATTTGAAATTTATGTGCAATTATTTGCTTAATATTTTACAGAAAATAGAGATTTCACATAATTTTAAGCAAATTATTAAGTCGACATTGCTGCTGTATTAACTTCATCATCACCATTTTTATCTTCTATTGCAAGCAATATTTTATTGTTAGTATGAAACTACCAATTGATTTTGGGTCAGTTTATGAAATTGTGGTCTGATACACAAAGCAATACGTCATAGCTTCCCAGGCGTACAAAACAATAGTATAAAAGACGTTTTATCTATTAATGTAATTGTAATGATGTGTAATTCATTATAAAAGACGTTTTATCTATTAATATAATTGTAATGATGTGTACTTCATTATAAAAGACGTTTTTATCTATTAATGTAATTGTAATGATGTGTAATACATTATAAAAGACGTTTTATCTATTAATATAATTGTAATGATGTGTACTTCATTATAGAAGACGTTTTTATCTATTAATGTAATTGTAATGATGTGTAATTCATTATAAAAGACGTTTTATCTATTAATATAATTGTAATGATGTGTACTTCATTATAAAAGACGTTTTATCTATTAATATAATTGTAATGATGTGTACTTCATTATAAAAGACGTTTTATCTATTAATGTAATTGTAATGATGTGTAATTCATTATAAAAGACGTTTTATCTATTATCTATATAATTGTAATGATGTGAAATTCATTATAAAAGACTTTTCATCTGTTAGTGTATGCAATACTAATATACTAACTAACACAGGAAACATACACATCCGTTAATGCCGTTTCATGATAAAAAGATATAATTAAATTATCTAAATTATAACAGTTTCGTACATGACCACATACGAATGTACATAAATTGGGAAATAACATTTGGATGATCATAATGTGGAAGGGTAGGTGTGTGCATGTGTGTACAGAGCTTGTTTTAATGCCTGGCGACAAACTAGGTCACCGTCCGCGAGTTTGAATTGCCCGGCGCCCTGTTGCCCCTCTGCAGGGGTTTACGTGTAATGCTGTGTTAGTGTGTACATTTCTGATCGCCCTTTATTACATTATCCATTTATTGACTAAAATGATGTTACGTATTCTAATAGGAAGTGGGATGTAGTTTGTATTTATTTAATTTTGTATGTTGGTTTATATTATTTTCTTAGTGTATTTTATGTTATGTGTTAGAACATCTTTTGGTATCAATAAAGTTGTCTATATCAGTGAGTAATGTCCATACATTACATCTTTTGGTATCAATAAAGTTGTCTATATCAGTCCTTGGAATCAATGAATGAGTCTTTCCTGCTTCACTGCGCAATGTTTACAAAGTTTACTATTGTATTTTATAGTTTCCTTATCGTTCTGGAAGTAATCAAAGTAATTCATGAAATTGACAAAAGAAAAACTATTCAATTCTAAACATGTCACACGACTACATTACAAATAATGCATGCTGCCAATTTAACTGTTCCAGAGCATTTAGATTTGAAAGCTTCTTGAGCATACTAAAGACGATAACAATGTACATACACGTGCTGAAAGCCTTTGATAACAGTTCTTATTGAGTTTGAGGGACTACAGGTTAAGGAAGAAGTAGAAGACAGCTGTCAGCATGTATAAATTACTTCAAGCAAGCCTCTTTCTAAAAGGTATGCTTTGTACTGAATTCAATAATAATCAAATCTCTTTCTAAAATGGTACGCTTTGTACTGAATTCAATAATAATCAAATCTCTTTCTAAAATGGTACGCGTTGTACTTAATTCAGTAATAATCAAATCTCTTTCTTAAATGGTACGCGTTGTACTTAATTCAGTAATAATCAAATCTCTTTCTTAAATGGTACGCTTTGTACTGAATTCAATAATAATCAAATCTCTTTCTTAAATGGTACGCGTTGTACTTAATTCAGTAGCAAGCAAGCATCAACAACAAATTGTTATAAGGAGCGTCTGGTTAAATGCATTAGTATGGAATTGTTTCCCGGACATCTTAACAGAGTTGTGAGAAAATTATCAAAATATTTCAAGTAAACAATTTGTTGTATTTCGTTTTCCGCGTCCTGTAATGTTTCTGATTGTGAACATTATTAGTCAGACCCTTCTCAAGAACATTTCTAAAGTCGTGTAATGTTTCTGATTGTGAACATTATTAGTCAGACCCTTCTCAAGAACATTTCTAAAGTCGTGTAATGTTTCTGATTGTGAACATTATTAGTCAGACCCTTCTCAAGAACATTTCTAAAGTCGTGTAATGTTTCTGATTGTGAACATTATTAGTCAGACCCTTCTCAAGAACATTTCTAAAGTCGTGTAATGTTTCTGATTGTGAACATTATTAGTCAGACCCTTCTCAAGAACATTTCTAAAGTCGTGTAATGTTTCTGATTGTGAACATTATTAGTCAGACCCTTCTCAAGAACATTTCTAAAGTCGTGTAATGTTTCTGATTGTGAACATTATTAGTCAGACCCTTCTCAAGAACATTTCTAAAGTCGTGTAATGTTTCTGATTGTGAACATTATTAGTCAGACCCTTCTCAAGAACATTTCTAAAGTCGTGTAATGTTTCTGATTGTGAACATTATTAGTCAGACCCTTCTCAAGAACATTTCTAAAGTCGTGTAATGTTTCTGATTGTGAACATTATTAGTCAGACCCTTCTCAAGAACATTTCTAAAGTCGTGTAATGTTTCTGATTGTGAACATTATTAGTCAGACCCTTCTCAAGAACATTTCTAAAGTCGTGTAATGTTTCTGATTCTGAACATTATTAGTCAGACCCTTCTCAAGAACATTTCTAAAGTCGTGTAATGTTTCTGATTCTGAACATTATTAGTCAGACTCTTCTCAAGAACATTTCTAAAGTCCTTACTAACATTTATCTAGCTGTATTAGTTTTGTTTCATATATACAAATCACAATCACCACCTTATTTTGAAGTCCTTATTAACGTGTATCTAGCTGTATTAGTTTTGCTTCATATATAAAAATAATAATCACCCACCTTATTTGAAGTCCTTACTAATATGTATCTAGCTGTATTAGTTTTGCTTCATATATAAAAATCCTAATCACCCACCTTATTTTGAAGTCCTTATTAACGTGTATCTAGCTGTATTAGTTTTGCTTCATATATAAAAATCCTAATCACCCACCTTATTTTGAAGTCCTTATTAACGTGTATCTAGCTGTATTAGTTTTGCTTCATATATAAAAGTCCTAATCATCCACCTTATTTTGAAGGCCTACTTGATCCAGTTAACACTTTGTTTTCCCACTATTTGCATCTCTCGCTGAAGAATACTAGAATTCACATATGATTGTCTGTGTGCATAGGTGCGTTTGTTTGTTGGTGTTTATTAGTGTATTTAGTAAAAAGCTTCTTTTGTGTTGCGCCTAAAACTGTTAACTCTAGCGTCACATCCGCGAGTAGTCTTATGCTAATTGACTGAACGATAGTGCAAGAATCATTTACAATATACTTCGAGTAGTCTATAGCTAATTTACTGAACGATAGTACACAAACATCCCTTACAACATACTTCGTGTCTTGCTAAAACATAGGTAATTACAGAGACTTTCGACTACCCAGTTGAGAGTGTAACACTTACGGATGATTCTCTTGAATTCAAAATGATGAAATCAGTTTCAGTCCGTTGGGTATGACGATAAATATCACGTGTACTAAGTGTTACCTCTTCAATCTTTCACGATCATTGTGGCGAATGTTTGAGAAAAAGTGCACACTTCAAGAACAGTACCAACATCCTGTAGATTGCAATGAATCGCTTCTTTCGGGAATTCCCGAATATGAAGATGGCATCTTTTTGTTGCCGTTGTTATTTAGTGCTTTAGTGAAGAGGTCGAACTATTTAGAGAGCTGTTTTTTTTTTTAAATATTTTTTTAAATAATTTTGATTTTTAGGTACTGGTATGAATGACTTAGTAGTGAGATTACTATTATTGACAGTAATTGAATGACTTAGTAGTGAGATTTACTATTATTGACAGTGATTGAATGACTTGATGGTGAGATTTACTATTATTGATAGTTATTGAATGACTTAGTAGTGAGATTTACTATTATTGACAGTGACTGAATGACTTGGTAGTGAGATTTACTATCGACACCGTTCGAGCTTTGAAAATTGCACCAGCTAAAATCAATACTTCCTAAACTTAGGCGTGATGCAGCTGAAGAACTGAACATTGCATCAGTTAGCATCAATGCTAAACTTAGGAGTGACGTATTACTGATATAGACCATACATATGCTATTCTTACGAGAGTTTGAATTTTGGGAAAATGAGAATAATTAATCTTCGTTCGTACGTTTCCAAACTTTAGAAATGAAACATTTTTGAGACATACAGACAGAAGAATCACTGTTTATTTGAAATATCCTATTTACTATAGGCAAATTGTTTTATATACATACATATTTCTTTATTTGATTGTTTAGTGTAATTTTTTTTAAAGAGAACTGCGATATTGATTATAAATGCCTTTTTGGCAAATTGCACTAATTACCAAATGCAAGCGCTGTGAACTACTTTTGTTATTAATGAGGAGATTAACTATACATTAACTATAAATGATTCTAAGACAGATCATTAATGTTCCTTTGAAGTTTTTTTGAAAAATTATTAAAGAGTAGTGTAAGTCTGTAAAGTTAACCATAAATGCTACTAAGACAAATCATTAAAGTTCCTTTGTAGTTCTTTTTGAAAACTAGTCTGAGATTGTAAAGTTTCCCTTGTTTAAAGTATAAAATTACTCTTTCATAACACAAATATGCTGTTGCATAGATTTGTAAGAAGAAAAATAATGTGGTTACAAGACACGTTTCTGCTTTTCCGGATAAATTTACAGTGATAACATTTTATTTTACCTTGATAACGTTAAAATTTACAGCAATAACCTTTGATTGTTCAAGTGGTAACTGTTGACTTTATAGTGATAAAATGTGTGATGGAATTATCAGTCGAAGTAACGTCGCTAGGCTAACTTCTCGAATGTGCAAGACATGTGATATATTTATTCATGAAGTTGGAGGCAAGGAAGATCTCGGCTGTGCAAAATATGTGTATTAATTTGTGATGGGGTCGGTTCAATTCGTTCACACCAACGGGCAGCAACGGTGAAAAAGGACGCCAGAACACTTCTGTCAGCTTTCTTACATGCTTTATTCAGCTCTTGTACAGCGATCCCTCTCAGATGGATGGAGTGTAGGGGGCGCTTCCGGCTTCCGCCGCTTTCGCGCTTATCCCTCTCAGACACATGCACGCGCTAATTATACTATCAGATCGGCCTTCCCTGAATCCCCGTAGGCCAAACACAAAACTCTGGCAAGAAAGGCTTCTAAAAATAATTTCTGTGTTTTCTTACTTCTACAATATAAATTTCATTCAAACTACTAAGAGCTATACTAAAAATCAAATATAAAATAAAACTACTATAGTTATACTTAAATACACAAATCTTTCTTAATACATAATTTAAAGATTTAGACCTATAATAAAATAAAACATATGCTGATGGGCTGTAAAAAAAGCATTCACACACATTACTTACAAAATACACAAATGTAAAATCATTATTCTTCATATAAAATATATCAATTAAAAATATAAACTATTTCCTATCTGGATGTAAACTGTCTATAGTAAAATACCAAATGCATAGCATAATAAAAAAATAATTCAAATATACACACTAGCACAGCACTCTAAATTAGTAATGGTAATGTTTACACATACACTACGCGCGCTTTGAAACAAAGCAGCACCTCCTGACCCATTTGTCCAGGCGCTCCGTGCAGATGATGTCTGCCCGCTGGCATAACACTCACAGCGGCAAGTGAAAAAGGCTATACCGAGATGGGCGGCAAACGCCACGCATACGTGCTCGCCCCTTCCGGTGATACATTCGGTCAGTAGCTGTTAAGTGTTAGTGTCCGATCAACCACAAATTGCTCGTGAAATTGAAGATAGATCAAACATAGTATGGACTGGTTACTTAAAGCAGAAAAATTACGAAAGAATATATTAATATGGAGAAACAAAACATCATCGCGAGGTTACTATGCATGCAGATACTTTTCTAAACATCGTCAGTGGCAGCAAACTGATGTAACGTCTGCGGCAGATTCCCGAAGAAATCTCCAGTAAAGAAAATTAGAGCAACATGACCTTATATAGTGGAAGAACCAGAAAATAGTGATGGCAGCTCTAAGGCTCTTTTTGCGATATCGTGCTAAAGGTGGACATACATACTTCTTAAGTCATCATCTGGCTAAAGAAAGCCAACTATTCAGAATGCAATATTTGAACCTGTAGACTAGAGATATAAGATTTCTTCATTAAAGAGGTTAAATATTTTTCATTATTGACTGACGAGACAAGATAAACTGACTGATGGACGGACGGGACTGGAGAGTGACATCTGATTAAAGAGATGAGTTCTGGTTGGAAGGTTAAGTACACAGTTGCGAATGACGAACGCGGTGGCTGGAAGGGTGAATGAATGATTCTAATTAGCCGACACGCGAAGTTAATAAATACTGTTACGTTTCCAGTTTTTCTTTATAGACCCTGCCTAGGATTTTAAGGACTTTAAAATGATTAGATTTAATTAATTCCTACTCTCCATCCTATACAGACTGGTTGCTCAAATTATCATTTGACTAAACTCAAAAATGTGTCTTTGTAGTGAAGACGACAGATTTACGAACTGACAACTTGCGTACAAAAGCTGGCTTGGAGTGTTAAATTCCTCTTAATTAATATGCATTCATTACGTCATTCAGCTCAGTCAGCCCCCATCCAAACCACGTGATTAGTTAGGTCTATTATGCATAAAAATATACTACGAAGAGTTTTAACAATTAAAAATAAGATTTAATAAGATTTAACAATTAACAAGATAATTAAATACGAGCGCGAAGTCTAATTCTACTCTTGGCAAATAAACGAGTGCTTATTAATTTCAACGTCAATTGTTCTTGGTTTGCGAAATATTTGCTCAATAGTTCGTTTGATTGTGATTGTTTAGATCTACTTAGCTTCGTTCATGACGCCTCGTGGTTTCCAAACCGGTCCAAACCAGTCCACCTCACTTCAATCACCGCCAGCCAATGCACATAGCATATGTAGATAACTGTCTCTCAGTTATTACGCCAGACGACAAATGTAAGTGTAGACAAAGGGATGCGTAGACCTGCGCACCAACGCACGTTCCCAGTAATGACGGTAGGAATAGGAGGTAAAAGCAGAAGCTAGATCAAGAACTGAAATCGAAACCCGACCTGGAGACAAAGGATGTTTTCCATGATCGTTCTGCGTTTTGGGTTCGCCAACCTAAGCACATTTTCACATTTAAATGCACTGAGTTAGAATCGTCGACTAACGCGTCGTTTACAATTTATATTTAAGGATATAAAGTGATTTTTCACGTATGTTATATTTAACAGTACATGACGTACGAATTACCAAATATTTACAACATTAAAATTTAGAATTCATACAAAGGAACAATTCAAATCAAGCAAAGCGCTTCACAATTTAGCATTAAAATTACACGCAACAATTTGAATTACAAGGAAAATTCGTGTCATGCACAGACGCTCCTGGCACTAGTGAATTTAAGATTATATAAATTAAAGTTACAATGGAAAAGAGTTACAATGATTTATATACAATAACTTATAGGTTTTTTTAGGTTACAAGCGAACCACGTGCTTAGGCTAAAAGTAGCAATAAATGGCACAAAATTACATACATTGTTTCAAATGCAAAATACAATTAATAAATGCAATAACATTTGCAAGAAGTGTTACCACTCAAAGCAAATAAAGCGACGGGTTTCCTCTATCGTGACTCAACGTATGTGGCGGACAGGTAGACGATTACTTGTTGTCACTGCAGGTTCTGTTTTCGGAGTCACGAATTTACCGCACGATATCGTATTTATCAAAACTGCATAGAACGCGTCACGTGATGGGTCACGTGGTATGTGATTGGTTCGAGAAGCTGGACAATGGCCTAAAGTTATATAACATCCTGACCTCCTTGCTAGAAGCTTCTCAATACTGGTGTATCATGGGAGAACTTTAACAAAGGTCCTTTGATTTTTGAAAAACAGCAGTTGGGTTAAGAGGTCGTGACACAGAATTTGTCAGACTCTGTAACAAATACTAAGTCAAAACCGTTTTGCAGTACTTGCAATCGATATAAAGTCCGGTTCTAAGTCAAACCGTGAGCTGTGGGCGCGTCTTTTTTGTTCTTCTTTCCTTCATCTTGATGTTGGAATCGTCCACGTTGCTTTCATCTTGAGAGAATCCTGTGATTGACACATGAGTAGTCTTATCGGGCGAATATCTCCCACGGAAATCCCAAGGGTGGTGAGAGAAGAGGCGCCAAACCATCGTTGATATTAATGCCAGCAAGTTAAAGAGTATATGTGTGTGTCTGTGTGTGTGTGTGTTTGTGTGACCGCTTTAAAACTTATCTGTATCTATTTATGATAATATTTTTTTTATAATTAACATTTTATTTTTGTTAATTCCTTCTTACGCATGTTATTTCATACATATCAGGAGTAGTCAGTGTATGGACGGGGGCGTTACGAGTCAATGATTGGATGAATGTTAGTAAGATGATAAATCACATTACTCCTTAAGTAGGAAGTTCCACTCGTGAATAGATAAATTATGTGTCGATAATAAGTTTACTTAAATGTGGATTTAAATTTAACCACTGATAAGCGATTTATGCATTATTAATGATAAAATATTCATAATAATAATCATAGTAGAGGTAGAACGTATTAAAACACCATTCTTGCACACACGCATGTACACATGAAAGAAGCTTGAGGAACCAATCTTTATTATTAATCGTTATTATTGTAGGATTGTTTGACAATTTAGCCATGACGAGCACTGTAAATGCTACATCAGTGTTGTGTCTCCAGTTTTCTGACTCCAGTCTATCCACACCAGCTGTGACGTACAGCGGGACGCTGCATGCAGTTCATATAAAGAGCCAAGGCCACGCAAGTCATTCTTCGTCACGAAAACCACCTTTTTCTCAAGGCCACGGACATTGCTCCAGTGAGTGACTATGACGGAGTTGTTTACTGCAAGCGCCATCTCGTGGATGGCGGCTACATCAGAATTATACTGCAACACACTTACAGGCACGCCACACGTACGTAGACCGCGGACCAGCCCCATGGGTGACGTCACTTGACCACTGTCGTCATTGTGCTCGTCCATGGGGTAGTTACAGAGTACTATGACGTCACGGTATTGGAGAGGTGGAGGTCGAGAATTGCTTACTTCATCACCTTGCAATAAATCAGCAATACTTCATTTAAAAGAATGGGATATTCTGGTAATATGTTTCTTGAAATAATAAACACAGCTCATTATAATGATAAGAGTAATAATGATGAAGATGGTGAGTTTGTTATTTATACGTATCTATGTGTGGTTGTGTGTGTGTGTGTGTGTGTGTGTGTGAGATGAATCCCCAAGTATAGTGACAATCTGCATTTTCTCTCGCTTTCTCTTCCTGTTCCTCTGTTTCACTCCTTTTCTTTTTTTCTCTTTTCACTCTTTCTGCCTCTCTTCCTCTTTTCTTTATATTCCTCTCTTTCTACCTCTATCCGTCTCACTACTTTCAATTTGAATTCTTCTTTACGTACTATGTTCATATGAGTTTACTACTTCCCCACTTCTTTCTTTTTGATTTCACGCTTATATATTCATTGCATATTGATTTAACATTTACTTATTTCTTTCATTTTGACTTCACATTTACTTCTTACATTTTGATTTCACATTTACTTACATCTTTCATTTTGGTTTCATGCTTATTGATTTCACATTTATCGGCTTTACCATTTATTTTTAGACTTACCCACATCTTTCATATTGATATCACACTTGCCCATGTAATTTATTTTTGGTTTCACACTTACCTACCTCTTTCATTCTCATTTCGCACTCACCCATTGCATCAGTACCAACATGGAGACTTTCCAGCACGCGGTGCATCTCCCGACCACACTGCTCACACTCATCTGGACTGTGACCTTCGTGACCTAAGTGACCAGGTCGATGTTTGATTGTCATAACAGGTGGTCCGTCTGTCTCAGCCATTAATGAGATGGCCGTATAAGACTGAACGCTTTGGGTCAATCGTATCTGCGGGGATCGTCCGACAACCCTGACAACCACAGGTGGCGACCTAAGAGGCGTTGTCATGGTAAATTCGGGCAGACATGGAGGTCTGAAGCAGCGATGGAGACTGGCGGTCCATAGACACAATTTGGGTATTGACTGAAGCAACAATTCACAGAACTGTGTAAACCGTTTCCTATTGCTGAAAAAAATTGTTAGAAAGATCAGTGTATACGTTATGTGTGTGTGAGGAAGTGTGTCCCTCTCTCCCTCTATCTATCCATGCATCATTTAAAGCTCTGTAAGTAACGCACTTCTTTAATCCAGAACGTAACGTACACACGAGATGTATGACACGTGCACCACTTAGTTATTGAAGATAACTATTATTATTAATTAATCTTTCATAACTAATTCCAAGTGATGAGAATATTAATTTTATTTTATAACTGATCCTCCAACAGACACCACTCGTATCTCACTTGGCGGAAATTTTGGCATTATAAACGTTTTCACAGTTCCACAACATAAAACAACATTACAGTCACACGATTTTCTGCAGGTGGAAATCTTACTAAACGAGAAGACAAATCCGACTTTAATCTATATTTAGCGAGCCCCCCTCCACCCACGTTCTTCTCCAACATAAGAATATCAATATTCTTATGAAGGTCAATAAATTAAACAATAAATTTATTAAAAGAAAAATCAACTATACAAACAACAATTACAATGAAACAGATTTTTTTTTTACATCAATATTCCATGAACCCACGTTCTGGTAATTATAGTTTACAGTCTTTTTCTATATATATATTACAACATACAGTAGACAATACAAATTGCAGGTTAGTCCTATCAGAGAATAGAAATTGAGTTATTAGAATAGGTTATTATAAACTTCACATAACCTGGATTAAGTACAACTTCCATAATCTTTTCACAGGCCTTTTCAATCACGTCACAGCGTCAAAATGCTATAATGTCAAAATGTCCTCGCTCAGCACCTGTTCCCGCCTGTGCACAAGAAAACACTGACGCGTCCTTACTCTCAACCCACCTGGCACTCTCTTGCGGTCAGTTTCTTGATCAGAACACAATCACGATTGTGTTATCTTCACTGAACTGATGTACTTAGCTCCCTTGCTTTGGTACATCAAAAGTAGGGGTGTAGCATACTCCCTTATGCTTACAAAGTCTGCAACACTCTTTGCAAGTTTCCCCGTGCTTTCCCGGTCACTCAAGTCACGACTAGTGAACACATGAAGGGTATCTAGGAACGTGAAAGTTGAACTTGAGGCTCCACTTGAAACTCACAGCTCAGGGTCGGACTCACACTCAGACCTAGACTCAACCGCAACCAAAGAGAAGAAATCAGAAGGCTGCTTGCTGACTTCAACATACAAACAAGGAGCAAATCTAAATTTCTTATTCATTACAATATAACTCCATTCTATCTGACACTCCATTCTCAAACTTTCTACAATTCCTGCAATGATATTTATATCACCATGCACACATGATACAATAAATACAATGTATCAAACAATGTCACATATTAAATCACCACTGCCTTCAGAGCTGGACTTCTGTCTATTCAAAAGTGAATAGACAGCAAAATTCTCTACTGCAAGTAAACTCCTTAAATTCAGCCCATTGGCTAGTCCCATAAATCATAATTATTGGATAATAAAAATGCTCACTGAGTTCCACTAAGTCAGCAAATCTAAAATATTCTGTCCTTAGGCTGTTTACTTCAAACTTAGACACTTTCAAAATAACACCACAAGGAGTGTCCAAGGTCGGGGTCTCTCTGACAATTTAGCAACTTAAATAGCAATTAAAACTAAAATTAGGGAGGGGCAAATTTACTTTGTCACATGATATAATTTATTTTTCCTAGAGACATGACAATTTGTACATAGATTGGTACTCTCATATACATTCATAATTACTGATATATCCACCACTTTACTGAGTGTTATAACTAAATAATGAGCTTCATTAGATATCACATGTTCATTAGCGACTAACATTGTATTTAATTTTTATTTTTCGTTTACAATTTTAGTTAACCTGTTAATCTACTATACTGGACACCCGCATATATAATCAAATATTATTATTTTCACCAACCTTGCATAATTTGGTACTGGCTCATCTACAAGGACACAAAATGACTGGTCAATAAATTTCAGGCTCTCCGTTTTCAGTCGCCTAACCGCCGTTTTGAGGCGTGCTTCACTATTTTCAAAATCATAGTTATGCTGCAAAACATGTGGACTGTTAGATCTATCATCGTGCCATACTTTGTATGTTTCTAACAGCTGATGCTGTATGATGCAGGTGACTGCCCGGCTTTCCCTCCAGGTGCTCAAGACAAGAACTGGGTGTCCACGCTGCAGCCACGCTAAGCCGTGAAGAACCAGCATCAGCGTCTTTCCAGTTCCCGGTGGTCCGGTTAGAAATGCCAGATCCGGCGACAGGTTCAGAAGATCTATTTGCTCTGGAACTAAAGCAATCCTCGACACCCTCTGCCCAGTCTCAGACACGGCGTCTCCTTGTGTCCGTACTTCCAGACGTGGTGGAGTTAGGCAGTGTACGTCCACTAATGTAGCTGGTCCGCAAAACCTGTTGGTAGTCAGAAATCGTATTTCATCTGAATCCTCAGTTACTCTCTCTCTCTCTCTCTCTCTCTCTCTCTCTCTCTCTCTCTCTCTCTCTCTCTCTCTCTCTCTCTCTCTCTCTCTCTCTCTCTCTCTCTCTCTCTCTCTCTCTCTCTCTCTCCCCTCCACTCTGTCTGTCGCTAGATAGCTTGGGGTGAACGTATAACAATGTATGTTTTCAAATTATTAATCTACAAAGGGGCGATGCAAGACTGGGATTGGTGTTTGTCTACTTATCAGTAACTGTTCTACTAATGCAGGTCAATTGACACAACCCACTCAGTAATTCTGAGAAAATTAGATTCAAATAGACAAAAGAAAGAATAAAACGCCAAAATTTTGTAGCGTTACAGTTCAGACAAACAAGCTAAATGAAATTACTCTTTACTACCAGACACACGAGAAAGAAATAAGTATGAAATATATAGGTTAACCATATTTGAAATATAGATCAAAACAAAATATGTACTTATTACATCACTAAACATTGTATCATCACGGATCACGCTAGGTGACTTAATTATGTTTACAAGAATGATTTTAGATTTGAGCAATCAAAGTTAAGTTTCGTCACATATTCCGACTCTATAGCTGGATAAAAAAAACCACCCACTTAGTGACACGTCAGTACTATCTTCTTATCAAAACAATTTCTGAATGTCAAGCACACAAAGAAAAGAAGTTGAAAGAAAGGAACAGAACCCGCAAAACAAAATAAATTATGGACTCTTAAGTACATTATACAATTGTCACACAAATAATAAAATAATTATTTAAATCTGGAATATCTAAAATTAACACATAGAATTAGACGTATTTATCATAATAACACAACTTTCTGTTTGTAATAAAAAAAATCCTAATCATTCTCACTATTCAATCAAGCATATACGAAACATTTTTTAATCCCGTTCAGTAAAAGGGTTTATCTCGTGTTCTTTTAAGAAAAGTTAAGCTACATCCATATTTCAGTAGGAAACACCTCAGCCAAACATTGTAATTTGAAAAGAGCAATGCTTTCAATCAAAAGGCGATACTCGCCTAACCCATAAGTCTCTCAATCAATGATATTGCAGGACACACCTAGAACTAACCCTCCATTAATTAATATTGATAACTTACTTTCATCTACCACACACACATTCTGTTAACACAAATGCCGCTTACCTAGGGGAAATCATTACATACGTATAAAGGCTCAATACTCACATAACGTTGGCTCAGAGGGCAGCCGGTAAGGCTCAATACTCACATAATGCTGGCTCTAAAGAGGATAGACGGTAAGGCTCAATACTCACAAAACGTTGGCTCTAAAGAGGGTAGACGGTAAGGCTCACTACTCACATAACGTTGGCACTAAATAGGGCAGACGGTAAGGCTCACTACTCACATAACGTGGGCTCTAAAGAGGGCAGACGGTAAGGCCCACTACTCAAATAACGTTGGCTCTAAAGAGGGCAGACGGTAAGGTTCAGTGCATATAGTATATATGGCAATTGCAACAATACAATTAAATAACATGTTTTGTAGAGACAATGCTATATATTTCGGAGCCAGAACAACGCAATGTACTATTATACAACTTTTAAAAGTTGGCATGTTATTGCATTTTATGGTTGGCCAGATTTGGAGATATTTTACTGTTTTATGAAAGGAAATGCCCTTCTGTGATATATTTACATGAAAACAACTCAACAATCCAAGACCATTTTGGAAAAATCTTTGCCTCAGACAAAATTTAAAAACTCTACTTTTAAAATCTTGAATTGATAATATGATCAGAAGTTACGTTCCCAAATTCTGCATCAATCAGACTAGTGACGTCATTGCTTAAGGTCACTGAATCTCTGAACTGCTCGCGTTCGAAACTCGTGACAACTAAATTTGACATGTAGATAATAAGTCTTAAAAGTTATCACACACTAATTAGTCTTAAGAGTTATCACACGCTAATTATCACAACTGCATACTGTTTTAGCATTCATACATCCGTTTCAAGACCCCGCAACATTTCACTATTTTAGGTGACTGTTTAATTCACTTAAGACAGCAAATCACCAGCAATAGTACATGGAAATTCTCGTGTTATGAATTGTGTTTGTTGCTTTAAACTGCACAGTCTGTGTAAACATTTTAATAGTTAGATAGTTAGCTAGAATTAAAAAAAATCAGATGGATATTAAATGATTGTGTTCCATAAGAAAAGTTTAAATCTACTTTAATGGATTAGCCATTGTCTCACTGAAGTGTAACAAACTGTGTAGGCTCTGGACACAAGATTTTCAGGTATTAATAAATTATTATAAAACTACGAACTTTAAAAGAACGTCACAGTGCAGACTACCTGACCACAAGATGTTCGTAAGTTGTAGGTGTAATTGTTTGCATTTTAGTTTGAGTAGCAGCTTGCCACCAGCGTTGCAGATTTTTAGCCACATGTGGGGTCACGTTCCAGGGTGCGTCCGGGTCCGAAAGATGCTCTGCACACAAAGTCGTCATCTCAACGGCTTCTTTCAGTGTCTGAACATTCAGGCAAGCGCATAATTCCTGCAAAATATTATCGTCAGAGAGAGAGAGAGAGAGAGAGAGAGAGAGAGAGAGAGAGAGAGAGAGAGAGAGAGAGAGAGAGAGAGAGAAGGCGGGAGGAAAGAGAAAAAAAGAAACATTTGAATACCGATCTACGAAATGACAGACAAGCATGGAAATGACAGATGCACCTTTACCTTTTACAAGTGAACTGAGTATAATGATATTGCACATAGTTTTTAAGTGACAAAATAAATATTATCTCAGAATAACACTTTCTAAGAAAGAAAAAAATCACGTTATGATGTCAACACTAAGCCATGTCTGGTACAAAACAAAGTTATGAGAAAAGGCAAAATATATGGATTGTGACAGAGTTACAACAGGTTTGTAGTATTATGCTCATCAAACTCAAGCCAGGTCTTAAGTGATAGACATTTTGGTCGCTGCATTAAATTAAATAAATAATGATACTATACATAAATCATTCTTGAACATACACCGTTTCGTTAAGAAAATTCTCACCTGTACTGCTTGTGGGTCATTGCGTACTGCACGCAGCAGTTGCTCGGAAGAAATGTTTGGAACCATCAGGACCTTCACAACGGGAACATCCTTAAGGTCTGATACCAAATATTGCAAGACGTACTGGGCTCTGTTGAGCTGCCTCACGGCCTCCCGCACTCTTTTTACCACAATGCAGTCTTCTGCGTGCTGTGTTAGTTTCAGCTCGCTAAAGTTCGAGCCCCCACTTTTTATTTCATTGATGATCAAGCCGTACTGGCGGTGAATGATGAGTACATCTAACTCGCCACGACGGTACTGTTGGGGCAGATCGATTGGTCGTTTGAAGAGAGAAGCAGCTGCTGCATAGGACGGCTTACGAAGGTACTTGCCAAACTGTAGCTGAGACACCACCACCATCACTTCCTTTGTCTTCACAGCTAGCGCTCGCAGGCAGTGTAGCACACGCTCCTGAGCTCGATCGTCCCTCGCGTCATTTTCAAGAACGGACAAACCGGATGTCTGAGTTAATGGCTGCAGTAACGGGGCTAAATCAAAGCGTTTTAAAGAAGACTGTGGTGCTAACGTTTGTGTACAGGAAGGGGGAGTCTGCGACTTAGATTTTGTTTCGAAGTTATGTTTTGACTGAGAAGTGGATTGATGAACAGAAGGTGGCAAAGTTCGCAAACTTATCAACATCTGCGGGCAATGAATATTCTGGCGCGCATTTACCAAGTATTCCCCTCTTCTCTCTAGAAATTCCGACCTTTTGGAAACATGCCTTGGCAACTGAATTCGTTCTAGAGACGACTTTATGTCTGCTAATGAAGAATGTAAATGCTGACTGGATGAAGAACTTTTGTTCAGGAAAGGCTTCCGCCAAGATATTCCATTAAATAAATATTGTGAGTTTGAAACACTGTACATGTCTTGTTGTGATGTTGACTGCTTGCTCACATGCTGCTGGACTTTTGATTTCTTAGACGTGTGTTCTGCTGGCAATCCTTTACAGAAAGCCTGACTTAATGGTGACCCCCAATTTTCAAATTGTTCTGATGATGATCTTTTACATAACGCTTGATTTGGTTGTGATTCCCCATTTTTCAGTTGATCTGATGGCAATTCGTGACCAGTTTGAACTTTTTTTGATATGGTTTCTGTAAATAATTTCTTACGAAATGGCGATTTCCCATTTTTAATCTGTTCTGATGGCAATCCATTATATACTTGATAGGATGATGATTCGCCATGGAAAGAATTGTTGGATGACGCAATTTTATGCAAAGACTGCATTGATGACGTTCCATCACACAAAAAGTGCTGGATGATGGGACCCTTTACATACCTGTTCGGAATATACAAAGCCATCAACTGCATTTTCTTGGACAGTATATTATAATGCGGAAAATATTGTGTAGGAATATAACACGAAACTATATTTGTGGGAAGAGATGCCTGTTGGATCCCATTTCGTTTGCAGACCAAAACCATCTGACCACAAACAATATGCTTCAGATGAAATTCACTTGAAATATACGTGGGGTAAGAAGTGTATTTCGTAATGAAACTCTGGATACCGCAAGTATATGTGCAATGCGACCTTGAGAAAACTGCAATACGCTACCATGCACCGTTACAAACTACAACGAAATTATTATTAGTATACATTTATATATTTTTACCTTGAGTTATCACAATGGAAAAATATTTTATTATTAGCAAAAATATAGATATTTTTCACCATGATTTATTATGATGAAAAATAATATGTTGTGACAGATTAAATTTGCATATCCCTATTTCTAAATGTAATACTTATATATTATTGCCAATGTCAACGTGACCCGACTTTGGACACTGCTTATGACGTTATATTTGGAGTAAACGAGTCTGGTGGAGAATATTCTAGAATATTCTGATGCAATCCAAACAGTTCTAAGCAGCTGAGTAGTTTTTTCTGACTAATGGTCTCATACATGTTCATAAGAACTTCATCCATTGAGGCTGGGCTGAAAGTTATTTTGTTGAAAAAAGTACTATATTCTAATAACTTTGATTTTTGACGTAACTCGAGTCCAGTCAAAGAGGTGATCAATAGCTTATGGTAAGTTAAATGACTGATACATGTTTGCTATTGATCTGTAATTTGAATTGGAGAATACTTATGTAATAGAACCATTATTTCTATGTTCGATAATTTGATTAAGTTGTACATTACACTTGTGAATTTTGATTTGATGCTATATTTCGTATAGTGCTTGCATGTCGGGTTAATATATGTCATTGCAGGATTTGTAAGTTGAGAAAATGTGTAAGAGAGAAAGGAGTTTAGAAATGAAATAATGCCCGCAATTTTACTCTGCCTTAATTTGATTTTTGCATGGAGGAGCACACCTTTCTGTTATTGATTTGTATCCACCTCAGACTGCAGTGACCAGTGAACACTATTTGATCACATTGGCGTGTGTATACAACGTGGTCATCGTACCTATCAGTAAACGTATTGCTGTAAGTTGATTCCTGTGAATTGTTTGAGAGCCAATACAGCAAAAGGTGAAGCTTAAGTTTGGTCTTATAAATTCATGAAAGATTTTGAACACTCCTCGTGTTGTGATTGATAGCGCATATACAAGTTCAGGAACATTCCTACTGATGTGATTGATAGCGCATGTGAAATTCTAGATGATTCTCCATGGTTTGCTTTGTGAGCACATCGAAGATTCTGGATCAGTTGTGTAATGTCGCAAGAAGGGTTACATTGGACCATCACCGATTTAAGATCGTGACTTGTTCCAAACCGCGTGATTGTAAACGGTGATAGTGACTGATAACTGTCATCATTGAAAAGGTTATGTACATTGACTATAATTGTCTCTCTGAAACTGCACTCTCATTTAATTTTCATTGCTTATTTAACCATTATTGTCCAATTTATTAACCTTCTTGCACATATATTATATCTTATGTTGGAGTAATAGAGGGTTAATGGGGGCTCGTTAATATAAATAAAAACGGATATTTTTTTAAAAATTCCTTTAGCAAGATGTTTCCACCTGCTGAGTATTATGCTACAATAAAACGTTTATCTTATTATTGTGTAAAGAGTATAGTTATTATGACACCCTCATAATCTGCCAAATGAGAGACAATTTAGTCTAGTGTCAGAATTATTAATAATTATAAATTAAGATTCTTGAGCACTTAATTGTGTATTACTAATTCAAAAATATTAAGGATAATGAGTGAATGGTGCCCAGATGTGTCAAATATGTTATTATTAATGAAGGCATGCATTTTATCATCTTGATTTATTACAATGAAAGGGCAATATGTTATTATTAGAGTAGAAATATATTTTTTAAAACTTGATTTATGTTTTCAAAGCGACAAATGCAAATAACACTTTTGGACATGTGACAGACAAGTTACAAAAATTAGACCGTAATTATTAAGACAGAATGGGACCACAGATTACGACGATGGGGTGTGGGGACAAACTCCTTCAGAGATTCCTCGAACGAGAATGTCCTAAGTCAAAAGACCCATAGAAAACTTTGAAAAGGAATGACGCCAAAACAAGAACCAAACATCAGCAACGTTCCTGGGGAAGTAAAGATAAGTGCCTATATTGTACCATAATTAAATAACAACTATTGAGGATTGAAATACGCGATAGCTTGATGGGTAGTAAAGAAACGTGCGGACGTTGTACCATAATTAAATAACAACTATTGAGGACTGAAATACGCGATAGCTTGGTGGGTAGTAAAGAAACGTGCGGACGTTGTACCATAATTAAATAACAACTATTGAGGACTGAAATACGCGATAGCTTGGTGGGTAGTAAAGAAACGTGCGGACGTTGTACCATAATTAAATAACAACTATTGAGGACTGAAATACGCGATAGCTTGGTGGGTAGTAAAGAAACGTGCGGACGTTGTACCATAATTAAATAACAACTATTGAGGACTGTAATAGGTGAAAGCTTTGAAAAGGATTGACGCCAACACAAGAACTATTGAGGACTGAAATACGTGATAACTTGGTGGGTAGTAAAGAAATGTGTGAACATTGTATAATAATTAAATAACAACTATTGAGGACTGAAATACGCGATAGCTTGGTGGGTTGGAAAGCTAGTAAGTGTATGGGAGTATGAATGTGCAGTAAAATACGAGAGCTAATGATTTACCATGTTGTCATGTATTGTTTCAAGAAAACTAAAATAATCAAGCATAAACTCAGAACTCGTGAATAACTTGTTTCAAAGTACAAAATACATAAAACTATGATAATTTTTAACTCTGTACAGTGCATGAAGATGTGCGAACACACTATACCTCTCCAAAGATTACATGTATATAAAATTTGCCATGAAAGGTTTCACTATGCAAATATTGAAAGAAACTTTAAATGTAACATATATAATTTATGTTTTATAACAATTCACATACAATTACCCAGAAAAGGTGTTACAACTAAATTTATTTCTGACAAGCAGCAATGGATAGACACTTTAGTTCATCTGAAATAAATACAAATGGAGTGACTGTATTAGCAATTTCTATCTCCCTCCCTTTATTAATCGAACGGATTGTCTCCTCTTGTAATGCACTCGTGGGTTTATTAGTCATCGGTTACTATGATCTTTATTTTTCTTCCGAGTGAGTAACATACTGTTGTTAGACTTCATGTTGTTAGATTTCATGCGTGCTAGAACATGTTACAGTTATTCTTAACTACAAGTTATCATGTTGGATTTCATGCCTGCTAGAACATGTTACAGTTATTCTTAACTACAAGTTATCATGTTGGATTTCATGCCTGCTAGAACATGTTACAGTTATTCTTAACTACAAGTTATCATGTTGGATTTCATGCCTGCTAGAACATGTTACAGTTATTCTTAAATAAAAGTATCATGTTCGATTTATTTTACAGGGGATATTATAATGAATGTCGCGTCCCAAGCACAAATCATTGAAAGTTACATGTAGATGTAAATTTTATAAATAATAAATTAATTTCAAAATCAAATGCCCTTTCCGCAGGTCATACTAACCAAAAACGAATGTTCAGTAGTATTATCTAACCTCACGTTTAACAGAGGAACACAATATTTAAGTGAGAACTGAACATTTAACAGAGGAACACAATATTTCAGTGAGAACTGAACATTTAACAGAGGAACACAATATTTCAGTGAGAACTGAACATTTAACAGAGGAACACAATATTTCAGTGAGAACTGAACATTTAACAGAGGAACACAATATTTCAGTGAGAACTGAACATTTAACAGAGGAACACAATATTTCAGTGAGAACTGAACATTTAACAGAAGAACACAATATTTCATTGAGAACTGAACGTTTAACAGAGGATCACAATATTTCACTAATAACTGAACGTACGTGTTCACATAAACTGTTTGCGAATAGAGTGCATGAACACCACGAAATCACCACTTTCCTTGATATCAAGATTACTATTTTGAGAAACATTATTATTCACTGAGCTCTTTTTTGTAAATCTCATATTCATCGAAGTTAAAACATTCAGAAGTCCACCTCAGATACTTATAAATAAAGATTAATGTCTTCGAAAGCTGGTATTGTTCATTGAAATACTATATGGTTTTATAAACTATTTATGGGAGTGGAAACTTTCAGAAGTCCATACAGTTTCTTAGAAATCGAGATTACTTTCTTTTTAAAATGAAAACTTTTAATTAAATTGTTCTCCCTACATTCATGAACCCCCGTAATGTTTTCAAAACAAACTTAGAATTAAAAATAGCACAATACAAGTTATTCAAAGGAACGAAATTGTTGACATGCAACTATAACAATAATATATACTAACAAATACAAGACACAAACAATCAAATGAATACTAAAGTACATTTTAAGCTCACAAAAAAGAAAAGAAAACTGTCCCCATTACTTCTTTAACGAACTATTCATAAACATGAATCCTTTATGCATTTCGGTTAAATTAATCAATGAAATTAAGAGAAAAAACGTGAAGTGTCAAAAGCATGCTCGGGACCTCTGTTTCCAGCAGTGTATACTTCTTTACAGTAAAACGCAAGTCTCGCGTTATCCGCCGTCTTCTTTGTGAAGTATGACGTTTTCCTCGAACAGTAATAATTATGATTCTAGAACATATTCACAATATAGTAAGCAAAGCCTTGTCAAGCCATGAAACCCGCGTATTCACTAATGTGGCGCATTTAATGTTTGTGATGATTTTGACACTATCGTGCTCCAATACAAACACTACCCTTACTAGATTTCCGTAATTCGAGACGTGTCATTTCCGAGAAAGGCGAATAATGTGTGTCGTAGCTAATAGTGTTTTACAGAAAGCACGAACTTTATAATGTGTGTCAAAACTAACAGTGTTTTACAGAAAACACGTAGATTGTAATGTGTGTCACAGCTAACGATGTTTTACAGAAAGCACGTAGTTTATGATGTGTGTCACAGCTAACAGTGTTTATAACGCAGAAAATTAGGTCAAGGCTCGAGCGCTTCTTTCTAAATGCAGTTAATGAGGTCAGCACGTTTTCAAAATCATAAGACCGCACAGCTTATTGGGTTATTCCTACTACCGCATGTTATATCTTAACACCTGAATGCAGACATTTAATGAAATTACCTGCGTTCGAATCTTCTGCGTATGCACTCACTCACAGGCAGTAGAGATATGACTGTTATCCAAGCTGAACGATCTAGTCATTCATACGCAGACGATGACAATAAACAGACGCGTTGCAAATACTCGACGGGTACGTTCACATTTCAAACTTCTGTGTTGCAACAGCGCGCACATAGAGAAAGAGCTTTCTTGGTTCGCTATATCGGTTACTGTACATGTAAACCTTGCAACTTAACTGATAAAATAATAAACTCGGGGGTACGGGTACATTTTAAATATACGCTATTATTTCCTGCTTGTAACACACAGTTACAACAGTACATAGATATTTAAGTCTTCATGTCAAACACATTTACACCATAGTACAGTATATATGAATGGAAGACATAGTTACAACATATACGTGCATATCTACACGTCAGACTCAGTTACAGAATAGTACATGCATGTCTGCATATAAGACACAGTTACAGAATAGTCCATGCGTATCTGCATGTTAAAAAATAGTATTTGCATATCTGCATGTCAGACAGTTACAAAATAGTATTTGCATAGCTGCATCTCAAACACCTGGCCACTGTTTGGATTCTTTAACAAATTGTCAACCATAGAAATATATTTGAAATTTCTCAATAGTCCAAACAATGCGTATGTGTTCTATTTCTCAAATAGCTATAGTTGCACTCAGCTCCAGTTAATTATGAACAAGTGTGAGACTATTAGTCAGTAATCTACTCATTCAATTGGAACTTGTTTCGATTGCATCAGCAAGTTCTATCATATTCTCCGCCTGAGTTGTTTACACCAAAGATATAATCATAAGCAGTGCCTAAGGTTGGGTCACGTTAACATTGGCGAAAAATATATAATAATTTTGGAAACAGGGATAAGCAAATTTACTCCACCATAAACTCTGTCTGTTTGATATTTTTTCTTCAATGCCGTTTGTCTACCTACCTATTAGAGATTTTCCTCATTGCTGATTATTATCATATTCACCACATCTCTGTCTGCTTGATTTTGGTATATTTTGCATAAAGGTTACTTCTTGACTCCTTGTCTGCTTTCTTCCATGTCCTCTGGTATACCTTTCTGTTTCTTGTCTTCTTCAACCTCTTTTTGACTGCATGCCTGGCTGTTGCCATTCTCAATAACCGTTTGATGTATAGCAATCTATCGTCCATTTGGATTTAATTTTTGTCTGACTGGCTATGTTTTGTTATCATCCAAGATTCTCTGTAGGCTTTTAGTTGGGATTTCTCCATATTCTTTTATATGTTTATTTGTTCATTGTGCTGGCGCGCTTTATATCTGCATAGCTATTCACTACATTCGTCTACAGGTCTTCGTCTTTAAACCTAATGTCCTTTTATGGTTTTAGTCTATTTTTGCTTAATGCCTTCCCCCTTCTCTCTCGTTCTCTCTCCCTCCATTTTCTCGCTCTCTCCCCTTCACTTCCCCCTCTCTGTCTCTCTACACAAACACACGCACAGACAGCAGCACACACATAATTTTATCTAATTCTTGATTGCTCTGGAATATCTATATAGTTTACGTTGCTTAAAATTTCTGAGGAAATGCACATAGTTAGGTCCTCACGCTGTGTACCTAGTTAGATGGCACTGTCCATTCTTTACCTAGTTTATTGACACTGTCCATTCTTTACCTAGTTAGATGGCAGTGTCCATTCTTTACCTAGTTAGATGGCAGTGTCCATTCTTTACCTAGTTAGATGACACTGTCCATTCTTTACCTAGTTTGATGGCACTGTCCATTCTTTACCTAGTTAGATGACACTGTCCATTCTTTACCTAGTTAGATGACACTGTCCATTCTTTACCTAGTTTGATGACACTGTCCTTCTTTACCTAGTTAGATGACACTGTCCATTCTTTACCTAGTTAGATGACAGTCTTTACCTAGTTAGATGACACTGTCCATTCTTTACCTAGTTAGATGACAGTCTTTACCTAGTTAGATGACACTGTCCATTCTTTATCAAGTCTATGATAGTAGTATAGTACCTGGGTGTGCATCAAAATACAGAAACCGACTGTAAATGAGTAGCTGGTAGTGTCAGTCACTTAATGCCATTCTGCTTTGACTTTTAAACATGCACACTTTACATTTCACATTCGTTTATCGACTTCACATCGACTTGAATATTTATCGGATGAAGGTCGCAAGCCATATGCGTGTGTGTGTGTGTGTGTGTGTGTGTGTGTGTGTGTGTGTGTGTGTGTGTGTGTGTGTGTGTGTGGTTTTCCCCAAATCAAGTTAAAAAGAACTTTTTGAATTGGTTCAAACGGTGAGACTTAGTTTGCATGCTCGAATTTCGTATTCTGTATGTCTGCATTTAATGCTCTGTTAGTATAACAGATATGTTTCATTTGTCTTTTACAGTTAAGATTGCTCATGCATAGGTCACACACATACAAACACACGCGCAGACACTTATGAACAGGAACTTATACTTACGCACACACACTCACAATACACATCCTGTGATCTGTGATGTAAAGCACGCACTCACAATACACACCCTGTGATCTGTGATGTAAAGCATGCACTCACAATACACACCCTGTGATCTGTGATGTAAAGCATGCACTCACAATACACACCCTGTGATCTGTGATGTAAAGCATGCACTCACAATACACACCCTGTGATCTGTGATGTAAAGCATGCACTCACAATACACACCCTGTGATCTGTGATGTAAAGCATGCACTCACAATACACACCCTGTGATCTGTGATGTAAAGCATGCACTCACAATACACACCCTGTGATCTGTGATGTAAAGCATGCAAATCGCTGAGATGTGAAACTCCAACAAACAGCGCGCATTGTTTTGCTCTCTGTTGTTCGCCATTACACGAAAGTAGAATTTTCCGTATTGTCGCCGTGCATGACAATAAGATGGTGTTGTCTCGCATGGTCTGTTTGTTGAAGCTGCAGAAATATGTTATTACTTTTTGCTCTGTTTCCATTTTGTCTTTTGTCTTTGTTACAACTGCCAACGTCAGGGATGAAAAAGGCTGTAAGTTTTTATTTCTCATATTTCGTATATATGATCTCTTTCAACGTATCTAAATGTATAGAAGAAATGAAAGTTTATTAAGTTAGATTTTTCAGTGTTAATCACCACGTTTACATTTAATATAAATATGGTGCAAACACGCTCATACATGTATATCAACACTTTTACTGTTTGTGCGCTTTTTTGAGTGTTTATGCTAATTATGTTCCTAATATTTAAGGTGCAACGTTCTTCTTTAACAACTCGACGAACGTCACTGAGAATTTTACTGTAACGGAAAATACACCCTTTAATTTGACCTTCAACTTGGAGAACATAAACTGTAGTGAATTAGGGATTTCTGTCATCGAAGTCAGCAGTGCCGGTAATAACACTGAAGACTTTGACCCCCAGTGCCACATTCTGCAGAAAGATGGCCAGTGCATTTGGCCGGCACCAGACTCAGAGATGTGCAAGTGTACTCACCAAGACTGGTACTACGTCTTCACAAAAACCTTTGTCCAGTCTGGCAGCACAGTGTGGAGGTTTTCCACGACAGACGGGAAAGCGAACGTGTCAGTGACATTCAATATTACGGGTAAGTGTCAGGTAGGCTTTCGAGATGACATGGATACACGAATAGGGTATTATTTTTGTTATGTTTCACATTCGTTTTCAGCGACATAATCACGGAAACAGTCATTTCATGTAATATTGGTAACGTCTAACATTTACCAGTACTCGGAGAAGAAATATGAGGGATAACATTAGTAGTGGAGGGAATGAGAGAGGTTGTAATATTAGTACTAGGAATTAGAGATGTTAAATAGTAGTAGTAGGAATTAGAGTTTATACTATTAGTAAAAGGAATTAGAGAAGTAGTAATATTAGTACTAGGAATTAGAGAAGTAGTAATATTAGTACTAGGAATTAGAGAAGTAGTAATATTAGTACTAGGAATTAGAGAAGTAGTAATATTAGTACTAGGAATTAGAGAAGTAGTAATATTAGTACATGTACTAGGAACTAGAGAAGTAGTAATATTAGTACTAGGAATTAGAGAAGTAGTAATATTAGTAGAAGGAATTAGAGAAGTTTTAATATTAGTACTAGAATTAGACAGGTTTTAATATTAGTAGTAGGAATTATGCTGAAAGCAACAGCAAAAGTAATAGTAGGAGAAATTTGGTGGTAGTAGTAGTAATAGTATCAGCATAAATTAGGGGTTTTCAGTAATTGCACTGAAATTTAGAGAATAGCAGAAGTTGTATTAGGGATTTTAGGGTAGCAGTGGTTGCAGCAGAAGTAGCAGGAATTAAAGTGTAGCAATATTTATTCTGTAGGAATTAGATTATTTCATTAGTTGTAGAATTAGAGGGTAGCAATAGAAGTAGTAGTAGAATTTTGAGGGCAGTAGGAGTAGTAGTAGTAGTATGAATTAGAGGGCAGCAGCAATGTTAGTAGTAGGAATTTAGAGGGTAGTAGCAATGGTAGTAGTAGTAGTAGTAGATTTTAGAGGACAGTAGCAAAGGTAGTAGTAGTATGAATTAGAGGGTAGTAGCAAAGGTAGTAGTAGTATGAATTAGAGGACAGTAGCAAAGGTAGTAGTAGGAGTAGATTTTAGAGGGTAGTAGCAAAGTATGAATTAGAGGACAGTAGCAAAGGTAGTAGTAGTATGAATTATAGAGGGTAGTAGTAGGAGTAGATTTAAAGGACAGTAGCAAAGGTAGTAGTAGTATGAATTAGAGGGTAGTAGTAGGAGTAGATTTAAAGGACAGTAGCAAAGGTAGTAGTAGTATGAATTATAGATGGTAGTAGTAGGAGTAGATTTAAAGGACAGTAGCAAAGGTAGTAGTAGTATGAATTAGAGGGTAGTAGCAAAAGTAGTAGTAGGAGTAGATTTTAGAGGACAGTAGCAAAGGTAGTAGTAGGAATTAGAGGAGAGCAGCAGTAGCCTTAGTAGGAGAACGTTGCAGTAGTAGATTAAATGTTCATTGGAGGGGCATGAGAAAGAAAAGTATCAGAAGTAGTAAAAAAGACAAAATCTGGATTAATTTTACTAATGAAATGCTCAGATGTCTCATAAATATATTTTTATTATAACAATTGTCCTTCTTGTTATTCTGTCTAGTTAATTTATTTCATTTGTCTTCCAGTCTAAGATACCTCCAGAGCCGCTGATTACGGGTATTGTGTATGCATTAAGGGATTGTACTTTGTTAGCTCCATTTACCTTGCACCAATCTAACCCGTTTTTCATACACTTTCTTAACTTTGGACTTTCTTCACTCTGCATACTTTCTTGATGCTGTAGTATTCCCATTTATTTATATCCCTTTTCCATTGAAACATACTTGATTTTTTTCGATGTCGAATAGTAGGGATTTCTGATGTTTTGATCTTTCATTTCTGGACGATAGTTCTCCCACATTACCCATTTCGAATTTCATTTTAATGTACTCACTGCAGATCTTAACAGTACTGATCAGCAAGGTGATGTCACGTTCAATTTTACTGTAGATTGTCTATGTACAGTAGATGACTGATAATGCGTCCACACTTCATTTAATTCTATCCACGACTTCAAGGTCTCCGAATATTTCCAAGATTCTGGAAGATCCAGTGTTTTACGGAGAATGTGGACATTCCGTAGAGCATTGCTTTGAGTATTGTGGTTTCCAGAGAGTTTATTCAGATAGCCTTCCAATTCAGATGCTATAATCCCCAAGGCTCCTTTCACTTTAGGTATCATTTCCGCTTTTACATTTATAATCTGAGGTCTTGGTATTTTTTTCTCGTTCTTTTGTTTTTATGTTTCTATCGCTTAGAACAACGACATCAATGATTGTTGCTGTTCTGTTGGACTTATTGAGAACTACAATGTCTGGTCTTCGTGCAGGAATCACCCGATCTGTTCTATCTTGAAGTCCCAAAGTATCTTGTCTTCTTCTGTTTTGGTGACTGCTTCTGGTAGGTGCACCCATGCTCTTTCTGGGGTTTTTATGCCATAGTTCTCATACACATTTTTATGTATGTGTTTTGCCACTTCGTTCTATCGACTGGTGTATTCTTTTCCAGCCAGAACACCTGACATCCAGATAGTAGTAGTAGTAGTATCATCCTCACCATCATCATTATTATCATCATTATCATTAGTAGTAGTAGTAGTAGTATTTTATTTTTGTTGTTGTTGGTATTGTTGTTGTTGTAAGTATGACAGTTGACGATAATACGTATTCTTTCTTTAAGAAGAAAATCATTCCTGGAACACCGACCCTGGCACTCACAGCTCTGACCCTGACAGTGGAAAAACGAGTGAGTCATGCTATAATGGAAGATTTATCTTTATATTATTATTTTCTGCTGCAATATTAGCAACAATGAAATGTTCTTCTCTCTCCTTCTACAATTATGTTGTTCAATGTAAGTGATTTACACTATTGCGATCTCGAACACACAAAGAAAATAATGACTATGCCCTACAGTTTACAATTTATTTAGAACATTCTGAAGAAAGAATATTAAATGTAATAAATAAACATTAATTTATATAAACGTAGACGTCTACTCTTTGCGAGAGTTACCCTATGCCTGTTTAATAGTGTGAACTGTGCCTGTTTATATAGTGTGAACTGTGCCTGTTTATATAGTGTGAACTGTGTCTGTTTATATAGCGTGAACTGTGTGTGTTTATATAGTGTGAACTGTGTCCGTTTATATAGTGTGAACTGTGCCTGTTTATATAGTGTGAACTGTGCCTGTTTATATAGCGTGAGCTGTGCCTGTTTATATAGCGTGAACTGTGCCTGTTTTTCTTATTACTTTGTCTTGTGTGTCATTAACTTTCCATTTCATTTCAGCGACAGCAACTACTACTACTGCTTCGATATCTGGCATGGACCCTATTATTCTGATCGTCAGTTCTACTTCAGGAATTGCTGGAGGCATCGTGCTGATCTTACTTGTCCTTTGCTGTAGAATGTGCATCAGCAAGCTAAGTCGAAGGGGAGGTAAGTTGAATTTAATACGTTGTGCGTCATCCAGCTAGGTTTACGGGGAGGTAATCTTACTCTGTTCACCAGAATAAGTAGAACGGGATGGAGTGTCGGGGGTGGGGTGGGGATTAAGTTGAAATTGAGTCAGTTTGCATTAGCAGTCATTCGAAAGGGAAGGAGGGGGGGGGGCAGTTGAATTCATATGAGCAGAGTAAATGAAAGGCGAGATGGGCGGGTAGTACATTTAAATAGACGTAGCGTTCACTCCATGGTCCAAGTAACTGAGTGTAGATATTGGAAAAGTAAGTTTAAAATATTATTATGATTGTGTCATGTTTACAGAACTGTCGAAAGTTACAATTGGCTTTACATAGACATTTTACTGTTTTCTGTTGTCTTTAAGTGTTTTTCTGTTGACTTATAAGTGTTTTGAGATGTCGTATAAGTATTTTTAGTTGCCTTCTAAGTGTTTTGTGATGTCCTAGTCAACATATGTTTTTACTGCTAGAATAACATGGCTCTACAAAGGACATACTGTAATATTGACAGATAGCCCAATCAAGACATTTCATTTTTACTACAATAATGACTAGCTATCTACAAAAAATATTATTTACTGCAATAATATTTGTCTACACATCGAAGATGTATTATTTACAGCAATAATGACTAGATGACTACTGTATTCCATTTACACAAATAGTAGATGGCTACTTATTTACAGCAGTAATGACTTGTTGCTTAATCAAGACCTCTTATTTACTAGCAATGAATACCTACTTGGTCAAGACATCTTATTTACAGCAGTAATGACTGGTTGCTTAATGAAGTACATTAATATGTACTAGCAATGAATACCTACTTGGTCAAGACATCTTATTTACAGCAGTAATGACTGGTTGCTTAATGAAGTACATTAATATGTACTAGCAATAACGAGTGATTGCTTAATGAAGACATTATGTGTACTAGCAATAAAGAGTGGTTGCTTAATGAAGACATTATGTGTACTAGCAATAAAGAGTGGTTGCTTAATGAAGACATTATATGTACTAGCAATAAAGAGTGGTTGCTTAATGAAGACATTATGTGTACTAGCAATAAAGAGTGGTTGCTTAATGAAGACATTATGTGTACTAGCAATAAAGAGTGTTTGCTTAATGAAGACATATCTTTGACTGGGAAAACGATTAGTATCTTTGTCAACAACTTATTTACTGCAATACATGCATGTTGCCTACATGTGTCTTGATTAATGTTTGCATGGCCGTGATATCATGTGTACTGTAGTAATACTAGTTACTTTGTCAATGTCTTGTGTATTATATTATAGTCTTGACCGATATATCATGTGTACTGTAATAATACTAGTTACTTTGTCAATGTCTTGTGTATTATAATCTTGGCCGAGATGTCTTGTTTGCTGTAATAACGACTAGAAACTTTATCAGCACCTCTTGTGTACTATAATTATCATCACTGATTTTAATGTGCACCAAAGAGGAAATACACTATATGGCCATTTCACACGCACCGATAACTAAATTACATACTCTAATAAATGTCCAATTTATGCGCTGTGATAACTGGACATTTCATACGCATTAGTAACTGTCTCTGTCACACATAATGATAACTGTTCATTTCACACAGTCATAGCCATTAAATCGTTTACATATACTGATAATAAAGGGGTAGTATTGGTATACATATATTAACTTACTTATCATTCAATATCCGCCGAGTTTATTTCCAGTCTTACGGAAAGACAGCAAACATGACTACTAACTAACAAATTGAAATACAATCTTTTAAAAGTAATGGTGGTGAATTTAATAAAATAAGAATGGAGGGAAGGGTATTGCTATCTGACAGTTTAAGCTGTCGCTGAGGACGTTAATCACCTCATTAATCAAATACAATTGGTCTTCTGTTTCAGTCAATCGAGAAAGGTTCGTTCATTTTACTTTGCGGACATGCTTTTTTGGGGGGAATATATTTTAATTTTGTTTTTCATGTATTTATGTCCTTGTACGCCTATCGCTATAGAGGAATACAAACAGACGAGCTACAGACGAATGTGTAAATGCATGGCATTCATTGAAAGTAGTTACTTTGATGAAGACGTCATTTCCTCAATAATGGCTTAACATACTTCAAATATTTCCCTTTGCACTGACAATAATAAGGCATTTTAACTCGGTTCCTAAGGGTAATTGAGTTCACATGATAGAAAAATAATATCATGAATATTATAGCTTTAGGATTAAGTGAGTTCACATGCTAAAATAATATTATAGATATTATAGCTTTACAAGTAACTGAGTTCACATGATAATAAAATAATGTTATGAATATTATAGCATTAGGAGTAAATGAGTTCACATGATAAAATAATAATATTATGAATATTATAGCTTTAGGAGTAATTGAGTTCAACTGATAATAAAATAATATTATGAATATTATAGCTTTAGGAGTAATTGAGTTCAACTGATAATAAAATAATATTATGAATATTATAGCTTTAGGAGTAATTGAGTTCAACTGATAATAAAATAATATTATGAATATTATAGCTTTAGGAGTAGGAAACAAGCTTGAAGAAATATTGTTATGTGCACTCATGATTTAGCAGCAGTATCAGTACTACACTATGTATCCACATTAATATTGTTATTGTTGTTGTTAATAGAACATGTAATAAAATCGTTCTTGTGTCTTTAGAAACAGTAATAGAGTATTAGTACTAGTAGATATAATAAAATCTTTCTTGTGTCTTTAGATACAGTAATAGAGTATTAGTACTAGTAGGTGTAATAAAATCTTTCTTGTGTCTTTAGATACAGTAATAGAGTATTAGTACTAGTAGATGTAATAAAATCTTTCTTGTGTCTTTAGAAACAGTGATAGAGTGTGTGCAATAATTTAACATTAGTCAGTGTTTGAAGCTCAATCGGAATTTTGTAGTTGTTACTGTGGTACTTGTATAAATGATCCTCATAAATGCAGTGAACTTACTTTTTCTTTACATAGCATACATTTCCAGACACGAAGCACACCTATGTACCCCACTTGTTATAAAACAAGAAGCATGGCTTAAGATATCGACAGTCTTCTCCAGTTACGTCTATGTTCTTTAGTTACTATAGTTATTTTTACGTAATAAACATTATCACAGTTACGTCTATGTTCTTTAGTTACTACAATTATTACGTAATACACATTATCACAGTTACGTCTATGTTCTTTATTTACTATAATTATTACGTAATAAACATTATCACAGTTACGTCTATATTAATTAGAACTTATAATTATTATTAGTATATATACGTTCACGGTTATGTCTATATTCATTATATGCTATAGTTATTATGTAATAAATAATAAATAATATCATAGTTTTGTCTATATTCATTAGTTATTATAATTATTACGTAATACAATACAATCACATTATTATCTATATTAATTAGTCATACATTTAATGCATAATAAAATTATATCACAGTTATGTATATATTAATTAGTTAATATAATTATTACATATAAATATTCTTACAGTAAATCGAGTAATGCTGTCTTTCTAAAATTAGTTTTCTAAAATTGAGAACCTATTGTCTCTAGGCACTTCGATCATCCTAATGACTATAGTCCTTATTCTAGGCACTAAGATCATACTTATCCTAATGACTATAGTCCTATTTCTAGGCACTAAGATCATATTTATCCTAATGACTATAGTCCTTATTCTAGGCACTAAGATCATATTTATCCTAATGACTATAGTCCTTATTCTAGGCACTAAGATCATATTTATCCTAATGAATATAATCCTTATTCTAGGCACTAAGATCATATTTATCCTAATGAATATAATCCTTATTCTAGGCACTAAGATCATATTTATCCTAATGACTATAGTCCTATTTCTAGGCACTAAGATCATATTTATCCTAATGAATATAATCCTTGTTTAGGCACTAAGGCCACCTCCTTCTTAGTGACTTTAATCCTGAGGTATTAGAACCATCTCTATCTTAATATCTATAATCCAAATACTCGGGTTTGGTCTGTCTCTATTCCTAGTGATTATAATTATTATCTTACGACCGCCTGTCTTAATGACTATAATTCTACTCCTAGAAACTAGGGTAATCTAAATCTCATTAACTATAATCCTAATCTAGATATTACTTTAGTGTTTTGTTTATGGAGTTCTACTACTAAAAGGTTAATAATAATAATTTGTCCGTCTTGAACTTTGACTCAACCACTACCCATGAACACATATCATGAATCTGACGTTAGCGTTTGAACAAAATAGCATAACATACTATAGAACGAGAAACTGTTCATTTATTCGTCAAAGAAAGGAAATTGTACCTTACCAAACATAATACTTTAAGAAACTATCTGTCTTCTATTTCTCCTAAATGTACAATGTATTTTTTCTATATTCTTCATTTGAATAGGATTATACAAAAAAATATACATCAAAATTTGCAGCCATTGCAGAGTCTGTGTATAAAGTGAATAGCTATCCCAATCATATCGTAGAGTTCACAAATGGAATGATTCACAATAGATTCATGATGGCTGTATAGTGAACAGATTAGAGTATAATAAAATAATAATACACCTGAACTGACGTCACACAAATAGCTGTTGATGTCACTGAGTTCGCAGATTATTACTATTTCCTTAGAAAATGTGCCCAATTTGTTACATAGACCTATGTCCATATTGTACAAACATACAACACAACACACTCACACACATCACCACAGACGATCGCCATAGTCATTTGACGTATCGGTAACGTTGATCCAAACAGGATAGAAAGACGATTGAGTTTCATGGAACACACCAGAAAACGACCAGTGAAAAGCGCCATCAACTCTCAGAGAAGAGAGTACAGCATGTACGATGTACATTTACCATGTGCCACTGCCGCCGACCACTTTCACTTGCTATACTCTCTCTGAACAGTCATAGGACACCGTCTTTGAAAGCCGTCACTGAACGCAGTCATTGAGCACTATTACTGGTCACAGACAATTGAAAGCCGTCACTGAACGCAGTCATTTAACATTATTATTAGACAAGCTATTGAACACTATTATTGGACACAAACATTGGAAACCGTCTCTGAACATACTGAACACAATAACATTAAACAATGTTATTGGACAACGTTACTGATCATTGGTCACTTAACTCTGCCGCTGAACGCTGTCACTGAACTATCACTGGACTCATTATTTACTTTAATATAAATATTTAACCTAAATTTAAGTGATTCAGAAAGCTGGCACAATCTGAAACATGAATTACCAGTGTAGAAAATCGTGTAATGCCTATCATCACCAAGATAAATTTTACAAGCATCTTTCTCTGCTGGATTTAACCATGCTGGTGTAGTTTTAAACCTGGAGGTATGGAGACCTTCTCACTGACGGCTGAGTATCCCTTGGTCTCCAAATTGTCTAGTCATCGCTCTCGTTCACGAACATCGCATTCATTAGCGTTTAGGTAGACATGCCCTGGTCACGTGGCTTCATCCTAACTTATTTCACTCTAAACGTTAGCCTCGGTGTCCAATTAACTGACTCCCTGGTCTTTGTTAATATATGGTTATGTTTGACACCTCATTGCTGCTGCTAATGAATTCACCAATCACCAATCACCTTATGATCTGCACAGGTTACTAATAAGATTTCTTATAATTCTCTTGGAGGATCTTAGCTTTAACTGGTTGTGACTAAATGGGAAGGAGAAGTAAACCTTTAGAACCTAAAGGGAAGTGAAGATGAAATATTATTTCACAAGCAAGTGTACATATATTACGTTATTAAAAAGAAACAATTGTGATAGAACTTTAGGGCGCTCTCTCTCTCTCTCTCTCTCTCTCTCTCTCTCTCTCTCTCACACACACACACACACACACACACACACACACACATCGACACGCTTGAATACTTGCTCATCGACATGCTTGAATTCTTACTCTCTTACTTGCATAATTAACGACTCTTTGACATGCACCTTAATTGTTTGGCAAGCAATGAATAAACGTTCTGTGATATGCATGAAAAACTGCTCTTTGACAAGTTCGAGTGACTGCTCTTTAACAAGTGCGACTGACTGCACTTTGACAAGTTCGAGTGGGTGCTCTTTGCCAAGTGTGAGTGACTGCTCCTGGACAAGAATGAGAAAATAGTCTTTGAAATGCATGAAAAATTAATCTCTGAAATGCAAGAGTAATTAATTTCTGAAATGCATGAATAATTAATCTCTGAAATGCATGAATAACTGTTCATTGATATGCAAAAGGTATTTGTTCTCACATGTCCTGACATGCAGAAAGTATTTGTTCTCACATGTCCTGACATGCAGAAAGTATTTGTTCTCACATGTCCTGACATGCAGAAAGTATTTGTTCTCACATGTCCTGACATGCAGAAAGTATTTGTTCTCACATGTCCTGACATGCAGAAAGTATTTGTTCTCACATGTCCTGACATGCAGAAAGTATTTGTTCTCACATGTCCTGACATGCAGAAAGTATTTGTTCTCACATGTCCTGACATGCAGAAAGTATTTGTTCTCACATGTCCTGACATGCAGAAAGTATTTGTTCTCACATGTCCTGACATGCAGAAAGTATTTGTTCTCACATGTCCTGACATGCAGAAAGTATTTGTTCTCACATGTTCTGACATGCACAGCATCGTTGGCCACGAGTTTCAGGAAGTAGTTTATGCAAGACGAGGTGTGACAATGCTCAATAGCCTGCTTCACATCAAGTGACGTCACCAGGTGAAATAATGCTGGTAAGGTCATAGTTTATTTTTCAACTTAATGCATGCTTGAGAACAGTGACGTCACCCGTCTTAGACAATGCTGGTTTGGATATATTTCATATGTCAGCACGTACCATTAACACATACTTGAGAACAAGAGACGTCATTAGTTTTAGACAATGCTGGTATTGATACAGTTGATTGTTCAGCACATAGTATTAATACACACTTGAGGATACGTGACGTCACCAATTTTAGACAATTCTAGTATGGAATTTGTAGATGCTAGCGTTCATGAAATACCATGATTTTTCTACACACAGAAATGTGATAGAACATTTAGCTAGCATATTCAACCTCACAATACAGAAGACGTATTTCATTTATATATTCCCATTAGTTCTTATTTCCTCCTTGCACTTCCTTGTTTAATTAATTGCAAGTGTTGAATCGAAAGTAAATTAAGTTTAGAAAGGATACATGTACCACCTAAATCAATAAGGTACATTGTATTTTTACTAGATAGATAGATAGATAGATAGATAGATAGATAGACAGACAGACATATAGACAGATAGATAGATAGATAGATAGATAGATAGATAGATAGATAGATAGATAGATAGATAGATAGATAGACAGATATATGGATAGATAGATAGATAGATAGATGATGGATGGATGGATGGATGGATGGATGGATGGATAGATAGATAGATAGATGGATGGATAGAGGGAGAAATAGATAGATAGATAGATAGATGATGGATGGATGGATGGAGAGAGAAATAGATAGATAGATAGATAGATAGATAGAGGGAGGGAGGGATGGAGTAAGAGATGGAGAGAGAGAGAGAGAGAGAGAGAGAGAGAGAGAGAGAGAGAGAGAGAGATAAATACATTTACATCTATGTTGATAACATATGTATAAAATTTATAATAATCTGTTTGATGAGTCAACACTATGTTGAAGTGAGTCTAGTTTGTAAAGAAATGTGCTCCAAATGTTGCATGAATACTCTCAGTTTAGTTCTATTACGAATTTTCTTGCAGTGTGGAAAGACAATCCAGACCCAACATGTCAACTACGCATAACCAACCACTAGCAATTAATGACTACTGATGCACAACGACTTGATGGCAATGACTGCTGATGCCATCCACTTTGAAGTCAATTTGTCAACGAATAAATTACTCGCCAACTATGTACATTTATCAACAATAGATATAAATTGCTCATCATCTATACATGTATCGATATATATAACTCGTCAACTGTACATTTATCAACAATATACATATAAATTACTCATCAAGTGTACATTTATCAACAATTGATATAAAGGCATTGGACAATTCTATACATTTATCAACAATGGATATAAAGGCATTGGACAACTTCGTACATTTATCAACAATAGATATAAAGACATTGGACAAATCAACAATAGATATAAAGACATTGAACAATTCCGTACATTTATCAACAGTAAATATAAAGACATTGGACAATTTCGTACATTTATCAACAATAGATATAAAGACATTGGACAATTCCGTACATTTATCAACAATGGATATAAAGGCATTGGACAAATAAACAATAGATATTAAAGACATTGGACAAATCAACAATAGATATAAAGACATTGGACAATTCCGTACATTTATCAACAATAGATATAAAGATATTGGACAAATCCGTACATTTATCAACAATAAATATAAAGACATTGGACAATTTCGTACATTTATCAACAATAGATATAAAGACATTGGACAATTCCGTACATTTATCAACAATAGATATAAAGACATTGGACAATTCCGTACATTTATCAACAATGGATATAAAGACATTGGACAATTTCGTACATTTATCAACAATAGATATAAAGACATTGGACAACACAATTGTATCTCTTCCACGAGCCCACCGCCAGTTTTCAGCGCAGATTATCCAGATCATTGAAATATATGTTCCTTTCTTTACACACACACACACACACACACACACACACACACACACACACACACACACACACACACACACACACACACACACACACACACACACACACAAACACACACACACACACACACACACACACACACACACACACACACCTCCTTTCTCAACTCGAATGCTTGCAACCGCTAACTGAGATAAACTATGAAATATCTTAGTCTGTCATTATACAATTCTAAATTCCAACACATGAAATTGCTTGTTATTATACACATACTTTTTATTTTTATAAACTCCGATGTATTCAACCACTAATACCCTTCTGAGATACGCAACATTAGTTCTTACAAAATAATGCAATTTCAATCGACCGTGCCGACTTGTAATATGAGCAAATAAAACATAAATTAAAGTTTAAAAGAAAATAACAACCATTTCGTTTCTGTATTTATGTCTACGAGTTTGGCTGAGAGTTTGCTAGATATTGCGTTTTGTTTGCTAACTATGTAAATTGTCCTACTGTTTCATTGTGAGCTTTGAAGTCAATGAAAGAACAAAAATAGCGAAAGAGGAAGAGGATGTGGTAAGTAACCTAATTCACGTTTGTCCAATCATTTTTGATTAATCATATTTGTCTATTCACATTAATTTTCTCATTACAATAGAAAACTGTTTCACAAAAACCAACTATCGATATCCAGTTAGTAGACTGTTTCATATGTAAGTGTGGTCCAATACGTTACACTGATTTCAATATTTTGGAGATGTAGTCCAATACGGCATACTGATTTCAATATGAATATGTAGTCCAATACGGCACACTGATTTCAATATGGAGATGTACTCCAATACGGCACACTGATTTCACTATATAGGTGTGGTCCAATACGGTACACTGATTTCAATGTGGAGATGTAGTCCAATATAGAGGTGTGGTCCAATATGGTGCACTTGTTTCAATATGCTAATCAGGCGCAATCTGTGTTTTCCCCCTTTATGGCTGATTACTTCAAGCTCGAGATGCTCAAAGTTATCTCCATAAAGCTCCCGTTATAAAACTGGCGGTTTTTGTTTTTCTCGTTAGTCTAAATACCGTCTACTTCATGGTTGCTTCTTGTTTAGTATTAATGGGTTAATAAGTGTTCTGCCAAAGGTCTAATTAATAATTTTTATAATGATAACAATCTAATGATAGTGTTGGACTTTTAAGACTAGAACATTTTCATTATAGTGTTAACAGTCTAATGAAAATGTTCTAGTAGCAATGCCCTACTTAGAACAATCTGATGATAGTGTAAGCAGTTTAATGAAAAAGTTCTAGTGACAATGCCCTACTTAGAACAATCTGATGGTAGTGTTAAAAGTTCTAACAATAACGTTCTATTAAGTAAAGTCCCACTCCTGACCTATGGCGTTGCGATACCCAGAAGGAAGTCATGAACACGGATCGACTATTGATTAAACCGTCTCAAGAAAGTCGGGAAATAATTCATCCCTATTAACTACACGGAAAACATACAGTTTTATGGCCAGTTAAATTAATTTATCATTGATCGATTTCGCCTTTACTGAAAACAAGGAAGAAGAAAGAAACGTGAACTTAAAATGCAAAAATATTCACGGTTGTTTTTTTAAAATAAATTTTCATGCAGTGTTCTAGTTTACAAAAAGAAATGTTCTGGCTGCAGATCATCTGCAATCGTTTCAATAGCTGGTCACTCGTTAGTATTTGTGCCTGTTGTATATTATGGACTCCTTCGCGAAGCCAGTCGGACGGAAAACGTTGTGAGTGTTTTGTGAGCATTATCAGGGACACATCTATCGACAAATGAAATAATTATCTTTTATCTAGACTAATCGTTCCGGTAAATGGCAAAACTTTATAATTAATAAAGAAAGCAAACATATGTAAGTATTGACATTCTTTTATCAATAATGGCTGCATCACTTACTCGTGTGAATGTCACCTCAAAAACCTGAAAGTGGCGGCCTTAATAATCCGCACCCGGGAGTTCATGAATACATGCGTCTGGTTTCCACGTGATATTTTAGAAAATATTTTCAACATTTCTGCATGAGTATGTGTCTATTAATGTCGTGTGCAGTACATCACAAAGAGTTTTGTAGACATATTTAATTATGTGTTCGATTGTCAGAGTAGTGGAGGCATCCTCATAATTGTGTTCGATTATTATCAGAGTAGTGTAGACATCTTCATAATTGTTGTCGATTGCCAGAGTAGTGTATATATCTTCATAATTGTGTTCGATTATCAGAGTAGTGTAGACATCTTCATAATTGTTGTCGATTGCCAGAGTAGTGTATATATCTTCATAATTGTGTTCGATTCTCAGAGTTGTATAGAGTGCGCCTGCGTAGTATCACCCAAGGGAATTCAAGTTATATCTTCATGAACATTTGTGAATATTTTTAGTTTATGACACAATCATTATTCTGATGAAGGAGAAGATAAAAGAGTGTTAATCACTTTTACTTTCATAGTACAAACACAAGGAATACGTGAACGGTCATATCGACCTTCAGAATGCAATTTCCAAAACAAAATTTTGCTCCTGGACCTGTTACTGCCAATGGAAAAAATATTAGAACTACTGATAATATGTTTCACTACTGGATATAATTCAAACTTTAAAATGTATTACTTAAATTTCATTCATGTTTCCTCTTGAGGTGTAAACGAAATTTATTTTATCTTTGATAGCGCTCGGTTCCACTTTACAGCATTCGTGCAAAGGTGTAAACATTTACACACATCTCTCTTTACAGCATTCGTGCAAGGGCTTAAAACATTTACACACATCTCTCTTTACAGCATTCGTGCAAGGGCTTAAAACATTTACACATCTATCTCTTTCAGCATTCGTGCAAGGGCCTAAACATTTACACATCTCTCTCCCTCTCTCTCTCTCTTATAGCATTCGTGCACAGGCTTAAACATTTACACATTTCTCTCTCTCTCTCTCTCTCTCTCTCTCTCTCTCTCTCTCTCTCTCTCTCTCTCTCTCTCTCTCTCTCTCTTACAGCATTCGTGCACAGGCTTAAACATTTACACATTTCTCTCGTTCTCTCTTACAACATTGCTCACCCGTTCTTGTTTTTATTTCCAGGCGCCATATTTTCATTTGAATTCCCTACAATCGTCGACCTTGGTGGGGATGCTTTACAATTTTTTTCTTTTAGCTTAATCAACATGACGTGTGCACGTCTGCGGGACGCCGTTCTTGTAATTACCCACTGGAATTCCTCTGATGGAAATTTAACAAACGAATGTAACGATGAAGCCAAAGATGGAGTTTGTGATGCATCCAATTCGAACACGCTGAAATGCACCTGTAATTCTTCGGATGACGCCTATCATTTCAACAAAACCTTAGAACAGTTCATCTTCGCGATACCACTGTATAAATCTTCTGAGGGTGGAAACATCACGGGTACTTACAAATTTACGTGTAGGTATTTTCAGAGTCCTCCACAGAACAGGACGCCATATTTGTTTTACCCGTAATATGTTGTTTAGTTTAAACGATTCCATATGTCGAGGTCTGAACACAGCACACCACGCCAAATTTCTTTTATATATAATATGTGTTTACTTTAAATGATTCCATATGTCGGGGTCTGAACACAATGCTATATACAGTCACACGAAATCATTATATTGTGTGCAAACAATGATGGAGATTATTTCCCAACAATTATAACGCATCGTGCAAATACTGAGATTTGTTTTAAGACATGGAAATTCTATTTGGCAAAAATTGAGGTGTGTGTGCTACAGCATGTTTGAATCACTGTATTCTGAGTGTAGTATATTGTGTGACGCGTTGCATTTTGTGTATATAATATTACTGATGCGTTGCATTTTGTGTATATAATATTACTGATGCGTTGCATTTTGTGTATATAACATTACTGACGCGTTGCATTTTGTGTATATAATATTACTGACGCGTTGCATTTTGTGTATTGTGTATTAGTGACACGATTTATTTTGTGTATGGTGTATTAGTGACACCTTGTGCTATATTTATGGTGTTTCCGTGACAATTTGTATTTTGTGTATGGTGATTCAGTGACATCTTGTACTCTGTGTATGGTGATTCAGTGACATGTTGTACTCTGTGTATGGTGATTCAGTGACATCTTGTACTCTGTGTGTGGTATTTCAGTGACACGTTGTACTATGTGAATGGTGATTCCATGACACGTTGTACTATGTGTATGGTGATTCCGTGACATGTACTTTGTGAATGGTGATTAAGTGACGCGTTGTACTCTGTGCATGGTGTTTCAGTGAAACATGCTGACATCTGGCATATAAATTACCTGCACATAGCTCTTGGAGCAGGAGCTATCGTTACCTTTGTCGTTATTGTCGGCGGTGCCCTAGGAAGACAAAGGATGATAGGTATTTTATCGTACATCTTTACATCGTCTTTGTATGATATGTATTTTACTGTACAGCTTTACATCGTCTTTGTATGATATGTATTTTACTGTACAGCTTTACATCGTCTTTGTATGATATGTATTTTACTGTACGTCTTTACATCGTCTTTGTATGATATGTATTTTACTGTACAGCTTTACATCGTCTTTGTATGATAGGTATTTTACTGTACAGCTTTACATCGTCTTTGTATGATATGTATTTTACTGTACAGCTTTACATCGTCTTTTTATGATATGTATTTTACTGTACAGCTTTACATCGTCTTTGTATGATATGTATTTTACTGTACAGCTTTACATCGTCTTTGTATGATAGGTATTTTACTGTACAGCTTTACATCGTCTTTGTATGATAGGTATTTTACTGTACAGCTTTACATCGTCTTTGTATGATAGGTATTTTATCGTACAGCTTTAGATCGTCCTTGTATAGTAAATTGTTGATAATCTTTATATTTTTCATTTTGTATTCTAATCATGTTTTCTGGATGACGTGACTGAGAGGATTTAGGGCAAACCAGAGCAGCAGTGGTGATAGGGAATCACGTTGGAAGATTCCACATTATATTGACATGTCTACAATTTTCATGTTGTTTTATGTAAGGGTGGTGTGACAGAGTAAATTTGCCCCTCCATATTTTAAATTTTAATTGTATATAAGTTGCTAAATTTTCCGACTGACCCGACCTTGGCCACTCCTTATGGTGTTATTTTGAAAGTGTTTCAATTGAAGTAAATAGCCTAAGGCAAGAATACTTTGGATGTGTCGACCTAATGGAAACTGAGCGAGCAGTGTTCTATTATCCAATGCTTTTTATTTATGAGAACGAAACCAGCCAATGAGCTTAGATCAAAGAATTTAGTTACCGTAGAGAATTCTGCTCCTTTAATCACTTTGAATTCGAGTGGCAAAGAAGGAAGAAGGAAGAAGTCTGGCCTTACAGCAGTCATTAGCTTGAGTGGTGAGTTTAATTGACTGATATTACAATATGTTATAATTGTGTTTATGTAGAGATGTACTATGGAATTGATTTATTTACTACAAATGTTTGAACTAAGCTGCACTGATGCGATGTATTAATATATGACATTGTTTGATACATTGTATTTATTGTACCGCGTGTGCATGGGGATAGTAACTACTGTTGCGGGAGATTGTAGGTTTTGAGAATATATGTGAGATTAAATGGAGTTATGTTGTGCCAAACGAAAAACATATGTTTGCTCCTAAATTGTATTTTGCAGTGAACAAGTGACCTGATTGTGATTTGACATTTGGGTTTGCTGTTTGAGTTTGACCTTTGAGCATGAGTATGAAGCTACGAGCTTCAAACTCAAGGTTACAATTACCCTCTATGCCAGTGGTGTACAAACCTTTTGAGTCCGGGGCCACAAACTGACTTGTCGAAACAATCGGGGGCCACAAAAAAGTGAAGATCAAAATCGTTCCATACAAGACGGACATCACATCTAAGAACACACAAATGACGATTAAGACTATAATTACGACAAAGAAGTTGTATACTAAGACTCATTCTAAAAATGTTATGATATGTCAACATTCATAAAGTCAGTGTGATGGATAGTGTTGCATGTCATCTGCACGCTTCAAAATGTCCGGCTTGATGTTTGACGTTGAAAGATGCAAAATTGCTTACAGATTATCATCATTCAGCTGACCGCAAGTGTTGCTTTTGTTCAGTTTCATCTGTGAGAAAGCCTGTTTGCAGCAGTATGTGCTGCCAAGTATGCTGGTGTGGACAAGTGCATTATCCAGTCATCATTAAACTGCTGGTTTTCCTTGTCAACTTTTCTTTTACGATTAGCTGCCATTTTGTCACAAAAGTATAATCAAAATAAACAACATAATGTGGTAGATCGGACACTAAGGCTTAACAGCTACTGACCAACCACATCACAGGAAGGGGCAAGCATTTATGTGTGGGGTTTGCTGCCCATCTTGGTATAGCTTTTTCTCTTGCCTCTGTGAGTGTTATGTCAGCGGGCAGATATCATCTGCACGGAGCGCCTGGAAAAATGGGTCAGGAGGTGCTGCTTTGTTTCAAATCACTCAGTGTATGAGTAAACATTTGACTTTTTCGTTTGACATGGCGGGCCACTCGGCGACTCTTCGCGGGCCGGAGTTTGTGCACCCCTGCTCTATGCTTTCACTGCTTAAGTCATACAACCAAACCAATATGTGGCGGAAAGGGGGTTCCCTCCTTGTGCGTCTTGGTAATTAATAAATAATTTATATTAATATCTTTCATGCCAATCGCTCACAACCTCCTTAAGGGTCTTGTGCGGTCTGAGAGTGACTAGGTCAAGCCTTGAGCAGTCCGTCAGTCAGTGACCATCTCCCAAGTGTTACCTGTCTCAGAATAATGACTACACTATGTTATCTTGCTAGTCGTTCTGTCACTATTCCGGCCCTACCACAAATCTCTCATCGCTGTCAATGATGGGAACTATTTTAAAACATGTGTCTAGACCATCTTCTCAATTGTCTTATGTCATTGGCTGCCCCCACCCATCATTTACACATGTACCTCCGAGAAATGAAGGAGTAAATAGTTTTAAAGAAAACAATTTATTAAGCATAAGGGAGTATGCTACACCTCTAAGTGATGTACAAAAGCAAGGGATGCTAAGTACATCAGTACAGTGAAGTACCAGAACCATTGTGATTGTGTTCTGCTCAAGAAAATGATGGCGGAAGAAAGTGCCAGGTTGGTTGAGAGAAAACACTGTACAGTATTTTCTCTGCATACAGAGGAAAGCACGTGCTGTTACACGGACATTTGGACACTGTGGCGTCATTGCAAAGGTCAGTGAAAAGACTGTGGAAGCTGTACTTAATCCAGTTCATGCGAAGTTTACAAAAATCTACTTCTAATCACTACATTTCTATTCTCTGATAGGACTAATCTGTAGGTTCATGTCAAATTGATGTCAAATTATCTATTTATTGTAATTGTCTTATGTATATTTGATTTTAATAAATTTATTGACCTTCTTACGCATGTTGATATTGATATTCTTATGTTGGAGAAGAAAGTCGTTGGATGGAGACTAGCTAAATATAAAGTCGGATTTGTTTTCTCCTTTAGTAAGAAGTTTTCCACCTGCAGAAAACCTTATGTGACTGTAAATGTTGTTTTATGTTTTGGAACTGTGAAAACGTTGACAACGCCAAAATATCCGCTAAGTGAGAGACGAGTGGTGTCTGTTGGAAGGTTTCTGGTTTGTTTAGCATGTGTATCTTATAATTTAGCTGATTTCTTTCCTTGTGCACTCAATTTTTTTTTTCTGTTCTTCTCTTCCAAAGTGGTAATGTTTGGGTGATTTCTTTCCTAGTGCACTCTATTTTCGTTTCTGTTATTATCTTCCATGGTGGTACTGTTGGTTTCATTGCTTGTCCCTTGGCTGGCATTGATTTTTTTCAGTTCTTTCATCAATGGCGTATATTACAGTAAATTACACTATTGGTTTCTATAATATCTTCTATGGGGATATGTTTCAGTATTCATTGGCATTATGACTTGCTTTTGTTTGAGCTTTCTTTTGCAGCTATCATTTTAGTGTTTGACCTGCATGTCATTCTTTGTCGTCCATGAAACTTGTTATGTCTTCTAAAATCATGTTTGTTTTTCACCTTGACCCTTGATTATATTTTCAGTTATTTCTCCAGGATTTGCCTGTTGTGAAGTTGTGGAAGTTTCATTGTCGTCTGTTTCAGCGGATTGGCTGATGATATTATTTTTTTGTTCAATATTTTGAAGTTCTAGAGCTTATTTGGTATGGTCGTTCTCCTCTGATACAGGAGCTGCTGTTCACTAATAATTTCACCTGAAAGGTGTTTGAGCCAGAGTTCGTGCATCCTTTTTCTACATCCTCTTACTGTGGGTTGACTTTGATAGTTAAAGGCCATTATTTGGCGAGAACACACTGTAACAGTCCGATGATGCCAAATCTTGATCCAGTATAGAATCAAATTTTGCTTTCACCATCATGAATGGAAAGGGGTGTGGGTGTATTTTGGATGGGGCCACCTTTTCCTTTCTCGAAAGTCCAGAGAGGGGGGTTGAAGTCACCCACCAAAGTTGTGGACATAGTCGCGGTACATAACTTGATCGATCATTTTGTCTTCAACTCTCCACTAGATTATCGTGATACCTGTGTATGCATTTATTTAATTGTTTGTTTGTTTATTTGTTTTTTTTCTTATTTATTTATGTTTATTTGTTTATTTATCTGTTGGTTTGTTTTTATTTGTTTGTTTTTATTCATTCATTTATTTATTTGTTTGTATATATATATGTTTGTTAGTCTATCTATCTATCTATCTATCTATCTATCTATCTATCTATCTATCTATCTATCTATCTATCTATTTATTTATTTATTTATTTATTTTCAATATCATTATTGCTGCATAAAGGAAAAGATGGAAAGAGACAAGAGAATAAAATATCACACGACAGTTTGAAAATATCTAAAAGTATATATTACTAGTTGTGTTTTCATGGTCTTCAGGACAATTAATCCCAAGTGTATATTTGTCTTACTGATGAAATCCGATGTTATGGTATATATTTACTAAATATTTAACTATTTATCTTTACAAGTGCATTAAATAATAGAGTAGCATAAAAAGACAATATTTTTGAATTATTTGAAATACTAATGTTGCTTTGACAATAACGGTGAATATTCTATTTCATTACTCAGCTCGACGGAAAAGAAAAATGCAAGCGTTAAGGTAACGTATTAATGGTTCTTTTAACCTCGCTATTACAGTAACGTATTAATGATTCTTTTAACCTCGCTATTACAGTAACATATTAATGATTCTTTTAACCTCGCTATTACAGTAATTTTATGTATTTTTTTAACCTCGCTATTACAGTAACATTTAATGATTCTTTTAACCTCGCTATTACAGTAACGTATTAATGATTCTTTTAACCTCGCTAGTACAGTAACGTATTAATGATTCTTTTAACCTCGCTATTATAGTAACTTTTATGTATTTTTCTAACCTCTCTATTACAGTAACTTTTATGTATTTTTCTAATGAATAAAAGAAGTTTTAATCAATTTATATTATCGTCATCACCCCGTCCCACCTCACCTTAGGTATCACTGAAATTATTACTCTTATGTACAATGGAACAAAATGATCGTAATTCTAGTTGAATTTTATTTCTTTGTACAATAGACTGAATAGATGTCACTCTATATGAATTTTATTCAGATGCACACTAGATTGATTGCATGTCATTCGATACGAATTGTAATTATACAGTGGAATAGTACGACTGATAATCTGTACAATGGAACTGCAATACTGATTTCAATGACTGATCTTTCCTTTCTTTACTGTATTTAATTATCACCATCTGATGTGGGTTTCGAGTGCATTTATATAGTCTCAATCATTGTTATGCAGTCATTCATTTCTCTATGTGACAGTGGTCAGGTGTTCATTTCTCTATGTGATAGTGATGAGTTGTTCATTTCTATGTCTATATAATGATGAGTTATATTTCTCTATGTCTATGTTTGATATCTTAAATAGCTATGCCTTTGTCAACAGATCCTGTGGGCGGAGCTTTTTCATTGTCGGGTAAGCTAAAATACTCCAATGGGAATACAGATCTAATAGTTGACAGTAGACTTACTTCTTGTTAGAGAACGGCTGTGTAACATGACAGCAGGCTTATTTCTTGTTAGAGAACGGCTGTGTAACCTGACAGCAGGCTTATTTCTTGTTAGAGAACGGCTGTGTAACCTGACAGCAGGCTTATTTCTTGTTAGAGAACGGCTTTGTAACCTGACAGCAGGCTTATTTCTTTTTAGAGAACGGCTGTGTAACATGACAGCAGGCATCTTCTTGTTAGAGAACGGCTTTATAACCTGAGAGCAGGCATCTTTTTGTTAGAGAACGGCTTTGTAACCTGACAGCAGGCTTATTTCTTGTTAGAGAACGGCTTTGTAACCTGACAGCAGGCATCTTCTTGTTAGAGAACGGCTTTGTAACCTTACAGCAGGCATCTTTTTGTTAGAGAACGGCTTTGTAACCTGCCTGTATCGTAACTCTACGATAGTAACGGGACTGTTTCGTTAAGCACCAGAAACCTCTGTAATAGTGAAAGATTTGGATTGTGATGACGAGCTGGTAGATATGCGCAAGATGAATAAATGACGTATTATTCATGCTGTAGTAGATGTGTGTGTGTGTGTGTGTGTGTGTGTGTGTGTGTTTGTGCGTGCGTGCGTGCGTGCGTGTGTGCGTGTTAGAAGTCTGAACAAGAAGATAAGAAAATTAAAGTTTTCGAATAATTTCAAAACGAATGTTTAAAGACTTTGATAACTAGCATTTGAATAAAATCGAGTGATTACTATGCTCTTATTTGTCTTCAACTTATAAATGGAACATACTATGTTGTTTTATCACAGCGCCCCATCCACCACTCCACGGGTTCGCAGAAAGGGAGACAACGCGGTAACCAAAGTCCCCAGGGCCAGCCCTAGTGCCGACAGCCCATCAGGAACATGGAGTGAAGAACGAGACGTACATACCCTCGGGAGCTATGGCGTTCCTAACACGCTGTTTCATGAACAAAGTAGATATGACGGTAGTCACCTGTACACTCACCAAACTTCTAACAAGTTGTCACGCATCCAAACACCTAACATTATCCACTCCAGGGGACGGCCAGTAGGCACCTATTTTCCCCAAGCCGACCACAGAGCTCCATCACGGCTTGGTTCTTATCTTGCTCATTACTTCACCCGACTGAGCACTGTCATTCACTTGCTGTTCAATATCTATGGTGTTGTGGAAAACCTGCCTCGAGAGAGAGCAGGTCTCTTCAACCCCGAGACCCAAGTTGTTGCGTGCACCGCACCTTACGCTCACCTGCAGGAAGCAGAGTTCGAAGACCACAACCCGCATTACGAACGCATTCCAGAAGGGAGCGAACACGGATCTGTAAGAGATGAAATGAGTCTGTTCCGGTTAGATGAACGACGGCAGCAAAGAACATTTTTTTCTGAGAGCAAATCCGTCCATTCGTACTACAGTGTTTATTGATGTGTGATACAGACACGCAACGGTTCGTTCACATAGTGTTCAATGAAGTATGATACACATATGCAACTGTTCGTTCACTAGTGTTCAATGAAGTGTGTTACACAGATGCAACCGTTCGTTCACTAGTGTTCAATGAAGTGTGATATATTTATGTTCGTTTACTGTGTTTCATGCATACTGTTATAGTGTTCAATGAAGTGTGATGTACAGCCACTACTATTGATTCATATATCATTGTACATTATTTGTTTCATAATTATTTAATCATTTAAAGAATATCAAGAAAGTAAAATTTAATTCAATTGCTGAATTAACTGTTGCAGTGACTGGAACTCGGAAAATGACGCAAGATAGAGTATTAAAGAGAAAGAGAGAGAGCTGTTAGGGATTAAGTAAAAATGAGAATTTCGTTCGAAATTCATTATCTGTTGATGGAAGAATGAGTACTTACGATCAGGGAGATATTTTCAAAACGCATGTGCAAGGAAATGTGTCTCGTCATAGTACACCGTAAAAGAGAGGTGTTTATATATATATATATATGTCATTAGGGAGAAAATGCCCTTATCAGAGTAAATGTACATCGTAAAAGACAGGTGTTTATATAATTGTCATTAGGGAGAAAATGCCCTTATCAGAGTAAATGTACATCGTAAAAGACAGGTGTTTATATAATTGTCATTAGAGAGAAAATGCCCTTATCGGACTAAATGTATTGCTCCCCATCACTTTGACTGTAGTGAAATGAGCGATGACAGTCATTATGTACATGGTCGTAAGCAACACTGCGTGTATGTTGTCATCTCAAGAAAAGTTATTCAATCCAGCATAGGACTGTTTTGAATACGGTGTTGGTTTAGTGCATGTATGCAATGTACCCAATTTAGCGATTTGAACATATGTTTGACTATTTGCAGTGTACCCAATTTAACGATTTGAACCTAATACATATGTTGGACTATTTGCAGTGTACCTAATTTAACGATTTGAACCTAATACATATGTTTGACTATTTGCAGTGTACCCAATATAACGATTTGAACCTAATACATATGTTTGACTATTTGCAGTGTACCCAATATAACGATTTGAACCTAATACATATGTTGGACTATTTGCAGTGTGTTAAAAGTAACTGTGGTGCCAACGCCATTTAGTTAATAGATATGATTATTTAATTAATTAATCATCCAAAACTAATTACAAGCGATAAAAATCTTAATTTATTTTATTAACAATCCTCCAGCAGACACCACTCATCTGTCACTTAGCGGACATGCGGGAGCTGTAAACGTTTACACTCTTCCACAACATTAAAGATAAACATTTACACTTTTCCACAACATTAAAGATAAACATTTACCATCACACATTATTCTGTAGGTGGAAAACTTCTTATTAAAGGCAAATCTATATTTAGCGAGCCCCCATCCACCCAATTTCTTCTCTAACATAAGTTTATCAATATGTGTAAGAAAGTCAATAAATTTAACAGTAATTTTATTAAATCAACAATCAAATATACATATGACAGTTTCAATGAAATAGATTACTTGACATCAATATTTTCACTGAATAACTTTCAAATAATTTCTCTAATTCACAGTCGTATCATAAATACAATTCAATAATAATTTAATACTTATCATAGAGTAGTTCTTATCAAGAATAAATATGGAGTTATTAGAGATAAGTGATAATAGTCTTTACATAACCTGTTTTAGACAAAGCCACAATTGTCATTGTTGCATGCCTTTTCAAATCAAAGTCACAGGTTCATTGTCCACGTCAATCTCCACACATGTTATTCTCTCAAGCCAACCTGCCGTCCCTCTGTACCAGTTTCCTCAAGCAGAATAATGATTACTGCAATTCTAGCACTTCCTTATACCAGAAATTGCTCATGTAAGCACATCTATAGGAGTGTAGTGTATTTCTTTACACTTACATACCAGAAATTGCTCATGTAAGCACATCTATAGGAGTGTAGTGTATTTCTTTACATTTACACACAATGTGGGAATAAGATTCCCGCATCCCACCTGGTCGTCCATAGCAGTTTAAAATCAGTAAAATAGGTGAATCATATCACACAAAGATAATGAAAGCCTGCTCCACTCTGATAAACAAAACCAGGGAGAAACACTAGTTTCCAGCCTATTGCTTTATAACTGCATTCTTTCTTACATTCCAGTCTCTACTTACAGTTTTCTGCAATGGCATTTATTAGCCCAACACATGCACACAGCATAATGAATAAGCATATGAAAATAATGTCAAGTGTTAGCACACTACATATGAGCAGCTTAGTTCATACATTTTTTAGGAATATTAGTCTACTCACTTAATAATTTCTACGTAAAACACAAGTATAACATATCAATAGCGAAAGTGCATAAAATATTTCTAAGTCCATTATCACTCAAACAGCTAACGGGTGCCTTTCAAGACCGGACTTCTTTCCCACTTCCAATTCAAGTGATCAGACAATATATTTCTCTACCTCAGGAACTGTTTTATCTCAGGCCAGTGGGTGGTCTTGCTCTCGTATATCATATTAATTGGATAAATAAAACTACCCACCCATTTGAGCTAGTTTGCATTAAATCAGCAATTTTTAGCATATACTCAACTCGGGTTGTTTACTTCCAACTCTGACATTTAGAAAAATACAATCATAAGGAGTGCCCAAGGTCGGGTTACTCTGACAATTTAACAATTTATATAGCAATTGAGTATCAAAATAGTGATAGGCAAATTTTCTCTCCATAGTAACATTTTGTCTTAATACATGTCCTGGACTATTTGCTTTGATTCCAATGTAACATTATGACGTAATACACAGCGTTTCACAGTCTACAATTAACTTCCTTGAGACTCCAGTTAGACTGGGTATTTTTATATTATCGTTGCTGCGTAGCCAGAGAAATTAACGTACTTTTTACGGCATCATAAAGACACTTTGCCCTCTCTAGTACCATCACGTGACGAAGAACCAAACACATACATTCACATACACATATACATACACTCACACATAATAACGCACTTTCAAGTACACACATGTATTCACACACACATATATACGCTCACAATGAATAATGCACATTGAAGTACACACATGCATTCATATAAACATATGCATATACACACACAGTAAGATTTTAACAGTTTGAATTGTGTGCGGTTATTAGAGCATGTATAAAGTAATTTGCTGATTAAATGTTTCCATACAACTATTTGTTTATTTATATTTTACGTGTAAAATATGCATTTAATACAAACTTATCAGGAAAACTTTATAATTTTTACAGAAAATGTGTTTGTTCCTTCTGCATTGTGTTGTGAGTTCAAACATAAAATCTCGTTTGTAACGAATATTTCAAGCTTAAAACTTACAAACTTCTCAGGAAAACTTTATAATTTTTACAGAAAATGTGTTTGTTCCTTCTGCATTGTGTTGTGAGTTCAAACATAAAATCTCGTTTGTAACGAAAATTTCAAGCATACAAACTTAATGTGTTTGTGAGCCGGATCAAATCTAATACTGTAGTTTGGTCGTCTCCCCTTTTAACCCTGAATGTGTCTGTTTTGTGACTCATTTCAAGCGTGTGTATGGCTTGTGTTCTACCTGTAATACTGCTTTATCACTTTATTAACTTGATTGTGTGGTCTATCTGTTATACTGTTTTATTCTAGATATTGTGTTTCTCCGATAGCAAATAGTAATATATAAATATTTAAACCGTTGCTTACTGTTCTTCAGCTCTTACGTCTTCAAATATTTTTTTAAAAAAAAATAGAAATATAAACAAGGAAATGAATAAACAATAAAACCGTTATATACAGTCCTTCAGTGCATGTGTTAAGTATTTACTTGATGACACAGAAATATGCAACCTCTAGTCAACTTTATTTGGTCATATGTCTTATTTTATTTTTCTTTGTTGCTGTGTGTGTCTGTGTGTTTCAGTCTCTCATTTCTTCTATTTTTCGTTGTTGCTGTGTGTGTGCGTCTGTGTGTTTCACACTCTCATTTCTTCTATTTTTCTTCTCTCTCATCCACTTTGATCTATCGTTTATCTCTCTCTTATTCTCGCTCATTTTGATACATTTATATATCTGTGTCACTTTAACGCTGCTTTTCATCTTTCTGTCTCTCCATTGGTTTATCTGTTTACTGCTGTGTCCCTTTAGCTCATGCTTTCAATCTTTCCATTGGTTTCTCTGTTTACTGCTGTTTATCTGTATCATTTTCTCTCCTTTTTCTAGCTGTTGACTATTTCGCTATTTTTTTTCTTTTCTAACTTCCTTGCACACTTTCAATTTTACCCATCTGTTTCGATATTTTTTTAATTCTTACATTTTGTTTTTCTCTATATTTCGTTCTTTCTTTCTCTCTCCATCACTCCACCACATTCCTTGTATTTTCCATTTGTTTTTATGATCAACTTAATTGATT
>CM054179.1:144112867-144117867 GCA_028829895.1 Sinotaia quadrata
CTTCATAACTGTGCAATCTCTCTATTCCTTTTTTATACAACTTCATACTTCTGTATATATGCCTTTACATTTTTATAAGTCTTCATACTTTTGTATATATGTCTATACCTTTATATATCTCTTCATACTTCTGTATATGTGTCTATACCTTTTTATACAGCTTTATAACTCTTTTATGCCTCTTTACACATCTTTATATCATTTCATGCTTTATATCTATCTATACTTCTTTATAAATTGTATGCCTCTTTACACATCTTTATATCATTTCATGCTTTATATCTATTTATAAATTTATGTATACCTCTTTATAAATTGTATGCCTCTTTATATATCTTCATGCTTCTTAATGCCTATTGCAACGACTTAAAGGCCAATTGAAATGGAATCTAGGTCAAGCATAACTGTGAACGAGATGCCTCATTATTAAGAAATACAAACCAAAGTCCTTAGGGTAAATGCAAGCAGACGTGACGTCAGGCATGGGGTCACATGGCCGTCAATGCAATTTTCTCTAGTACTTATGTAAATTTGATCTGTATCACTCACTTGTGACTTTATACCGACAACAAGAACTATCCCTCAATGCCTGTATCACTCACTTGTGACTTTATACCGACAACAAAAACTATCCCTCAAAAAAAACTATGCCTGTATCTCTCACTTGTGAGTTTATATCGACAACATAAACTATCATTCAATGCCTCATAGTTGTCAGCCTCTTCTTCTGGCAATGCGTGAAAACATTCTAATGTCCATCCACATGACCAGACAAATTCAAAGCCGAAAACCTTATCGGTATCTTATGTATTTCTGCAAGACACTCAAATTGTTTCAAAACTGAGTCAAGGTGTTCCGCTTTGTTTGGAAATGGTTGCAAAGAAATGTGAATAATGTTATTGTCACGGCTGTTGGAATAAAAGTTACCATATTTTACATTTTCATCTGCTTTTGCGTGATGGGGCTTCCATTTTAAATTTGCCTCGAGCCACATATTTTACAACTGAAATCCTCTCATCTCTCACATTCTCTCTCATTCAACTTCATGCTCAATGCTATCTAGATAATTTCTTGAACATGCTTGTAAGTATCTTTACCTTTAGGCCAGAACAGGTCACTCGCTTCCTCATCATTCGACTTCCACTTCAATTCATCAAGTTTGTATTGTTCCTTTTCTTTGATTTTCTAAGTATGATTACAATAACCCTTATGACTTTCAAGAACGTAATAATGTCTCTGTCTACAGTACCCTCTCACCCAAACACTTGTAATCAATCTCAATTATAAGTTAAAGCTAATGAACTGTTAGCAGCACAATACATGTATAAGATTCTGTTCACTTCTCTTAGCACAAATGCATTCAAATTATTTTCTCTATCTCATGAAAGCATATCATCAATGTATGCATACTAATAGCAAAATATCAGCATGATTAATACTTTCTAGGCGAATTTTAAACATGTGGGTGTTTAATATGCTTGAATAACTGTTGTACTATGTAATCTAATATTGCATGGGTTGCAACTTTACAAGACCATCATATTTTTAAAAAAATAGTTTAATGAGGATTTGTCATTAATAACTATTTTTATTTCCATGAATATAGGTATTTGTGGAAGAATAAATTTACTTATCTCTATTTCTAAAGATACCTGTTATATAAATTGTTAAATTTCAACATGACCCAACATGGCCACTGCTTACGATGAAATTTTTGTGTGTCAGAGTTGGAGTAAACAACTAAGGTAAAGAATGTGCAATATCTTACACATGTAATCTAATCTGATCTTAGAATAGTAGTTTTCATTATCCAATGGTTAAGATTTACAAGAACAAGACCAGCCAATGGACTGAGATTAAAGTTTACCTTCTAAAATAATTACATTTTTTAATGACTTTGAATATGGTGTAGAAAAAGTCTGGTCATGAAAGGTGTCCATTCGTTTAAGAATTTTTTTTGTGCATTTTACTATTGATATATTATACTTGCATTTTATGTAGAGATGAATTATGTGAGTAGACTATTACCTCTACAATTGTGAATTTTGATGCTTTTATGTTATATGCTATACACTTGACATTATTTCTAGTGAACATGCTCATAAATTATTATGTTGTATTTATTATGTCGTTTGCATGTATTGGGCTAATACATACTGTTGCAGGAAACTATAAGTTGATACTTGAATGTAAGAAATAATGGAGTTAGGGATGAAAACCTGGAAAACTTAGCACTTGCTCCCTGATTATATTTTACAGGGAAGAAGCAGCCCCCTTTTTTCTACAATTTCTGGAATTTCTAGAATTACACATTTTATTGATTTATAAACCACTACGATTACAGTAGTTTCGAGAAGACTCTACCCCAAGTGTGTAAGGATACATATGATAGAAAAGGAATGATTGGAAACATCATAGAATTTATGGTATAAGGAAGTTAATGGAAATTGCTACATTGTCGTTCTACTTGAGGGGACTACTACAGCAAATGAGTGCCCAGATTGGTCTCAAGAGGACTACTACAGCAAATGAGTGCCCGTGTTGGTCTCAATGGGACTACTACAGCAAATGAGTACCCAGATTAGTCTCAATGGGACTACTACAGCAAATGAGTGCCCGTGTTGGTCTCAATGGGACTACTACAGCAAATGAGTGCCTGTGTTGGTCTCAATGGGACTACTACAGCAAATGAGTACCCAGATTAGTCTCAAGAGGACTACTACAGCAAATGAGTGCCCGTGTTGGTCTCAATGGGACTACTACAGCAAATGAGTACCCAGATTAGTCTCAATGGGACTACTACAGCAAATGAGTGCCCGTGTTGGTCTCAATGGGACTACTACAGCAAATGAGTGCCCGTGTTGGTCTCAAGAGAACTACTACAGCAAATGAGTGCCCAGATTAGTCTCAATGGGACTACTACAGCAAATGAGTGCCCGTGTTGGTCTCAAGAGAACTACTACAGCAAATGAGTGCCCAGATTAGTCTCAATGGGACTACTACAGCAAATGAGTGCCCGTGTTGGTCTCAAGAGAACTACTACAGCAAATGAGTGCCCAGATTGGTCTCAAGAGAACTACTACAGCAAATGAGTGCCCAGATTGGTCTCAAGAGAACTACTACAGCAAATGAGTACCCAGATTAGTCTCAAGGGGACTACTACAGCAAATGAGTGCCCCTGTTGGTCTCAAGAGAACTACTACAGCAAATGAGTGCCCAGATTAGTCTCAAAAGAACAGCAGCTCATGGAACATTCTATAGCATGCTAGAGAAACATGTGAAGAATTGACAATTCTATTGTGAACAATGAACTTGTGACATTGTTAAAAATGTGCATGAATGACAATGTCACAAGTTTATTTTTCACAACAGAATTGTATATCACTTTAATGTTGAAAGAGGCTAACTGAAAGAACTGTATTTATTAGTACGTCACTTTAATGTTGAGAGAAGATTAACTGAAAGAACTATATTTCTTTGTACGTCACTTTAAAGTTGAGACAGACTGACTGAAATCACACTATCTATCAGTACATCACTTTAAGTTGAAACAGACTGAATGAATGCACTGCATTTCTCAGTACGTCACTTTTATTGTGCTTTCAAGACATCTTTCTGCATTATTTTAAAACTTATAACATTATTTTGTAAATTTATTTCATTTGTGTTCCTCTTGAAAATACTGAATTGGATTGAAATGAAATTAAGTGAATTAATTTGTGCACATTCGAGTTGAAAAGCTGTAACTGATTTGAACTGCATATATAAACTGGAATAAAATAGAACTGAACTGAGTTCAACGGAGCTGAATCGAAGTGACTTCATTTGAATCGTATTGACATGAAGTCAAATGAATAGTGTACATTAAAATAACATTCTTTTAAATAAATAAAATACTACATTGTATCAGATATTAGCAATTCATAACTAAGTGTATTTTTTAGTGTTTGCTGTGTGTCTCTGTAGCTTGCCCCCAAACAAGTAACATATTAACAAAGTGTAACATTTTATGTTTACCAGGTGCCTATGTAGCTTGCCCCAAAACAAGTAACATATTAACAAAATGTAACATTTTATGTTTACCAGGTGCCTATGTAGCTTGCCCCAAAACAAGTAACATATTAACAAAGTGTAACATTTTATGTTTACCAGATACCTATGTAGCTTGCCCCAAAACGAGTACCAAGATGTGGCGGACGCTGTTAATGGCATTTAGCGAGCTGTGCATGAGAGGACATGAAACAATTCACCTCAGTAAATATCTGTCGGTGTTAATAATAAATTAAATAAGAAATCCAAAACTGAAATTAAATTAAATATAACTTATATATCGATGTTTTGTACTTTTGTTTATTCTTGTAATATCAGAGGCAGTCAATTTCTATAGTGACAGTTGTCTTATAGTGCGATATGATTCTTCTTAGTGTAGCACGCATTTCCACTTATTTATGTATACGTCGAGTTATTAGACCTGTTACATCAAGGGACACTACTTGATTCAAATTCACACGATGCTATATATTGAACATTTCTTATTGTAATTCTTAAAGTTTTACCATGATTTTGTAAGTCGACTACTCGATGTCATTGTTTGCTTTCGTCCACGTTGTGGCATAGTGTTTCTGAAAATGATACAATAAATTGTATGTTAGATGCTGTATTGTTGTGTATGTTTCTGAAAATGTGCAATAAATTGTATGTCAGACGCCTTATTGTTACGTATGTTTCTGAAAATGGTACAATAAATTGAGTCTGACGCTGTATTGTAATGAAAATGGTACAATAAATTGAATGTCAGACACTCCATCGTTATGTATGTTTCTGAAAATAGTACAATACATTGTATGTCAGACGGTGTATTGTCATGTATGTTTCTGAAAATCGTACAGTAAATTGTATGACAGTTGTTGTATTGTTATGTATGTTTCAGTAAATGGTACAATACATTGTATGTCCCACGCTGCGTTGATATGTATGTTTCTGAAAATGTTATAATGCAG